>JAXQQM020075293.1:0-132019 GCA_034641835.2 Pinus albicaulis
TACACCAAAGCTATACTAAGCCGTATAAAACCTGTGAATGTTTTATAGGGCATGATGTGGGTACAGTTGGCCTATGTATATTTCCATTTGAACCATTGCTAGACAAGAAAAGTATCATAGAATTAATATAACTAAAGTAACAAGACAAACCTTGCTCCTAGCAGTTAGCGATGAAGTCAGTGATTGTGCTTTGGGTTTCCTTGCTTTCAGTTGGTTAGGTGTTTGTAGTGCCCCATCTTGTGCACTTGTCTCTATGCTATCATGTGCAGAAATGACAATATCCTTCTGTGTATTGGCGGCATATTCAGCCCTCCTTTTGATAGTACGCCTCTGTTTGTTTCCCCAGACAACTGCCTCTACTTTTGTTTCTACTCTCAACCCAATACCCTCTGCTATAGATTGCTGGAAGTAAAAGGAAAAAATAAATAAAAACTATGAGATCCCCTGTTTGGGCTCCCAGAAAATAGAGAACAGAATGAGATCCCTAAAACGAAAAGAAGAGCAACAAACCAAACATTCCAGAGAATTAGAATATGGGGCAGGAAGATTGACAAAATAGGTGGATAACCACAGAGGTTTTTCCTTGTTGCTAGTTTAGTTCTCCTGGATGTTGCCCTTAAAAAAACCCTAGAACCTGTTCAAAGGCTCTTCTAAGAAAGTATTCCAGGATGCCGCATTGTATGTTCTGTTACAACTTACCTGAGTGCTGGAACTGGCTTCCTTATCGGCATTGACAGCCAAGTTTACTCGAGCTCTCCTGAAACAGTAGTCAGTCCACAAATTTATAACTGGGCATTTGAGGCAGGCCACCAACTAAAACAAAAACAAAAATATATAGCATAAAACAACATACTCCATGACACCATCTTTGTTGATATTGCATTTGGCGTTCAAAACTCCCACCACATTGCCAATGTCTTCTAGGACCTTTCTATTGTTTTTGTTGGGTAGGACTGCCTTCTGATTAGGTGCTGCCATTGCAGGACCTGCCATGTTGCATGCATACCTCTTAGAAATATAATCTAGTCCAGAACTTAAAAGTATTGTAGGTTTTCAAGTCACCTATTTACCCTTTGCTGCTGCAGCGGGTTTGGAAACAATTAGCCCCTTCTCGATCTGGCGGCGGGGTTGTTCCTGCACTCGAAAGTACCCAAAACAAAATCATAAACATCTGCAGAAGAAGCAGCCAAGATGGGTGAGATCTCAGGCGAGTATGAAGTGGTAGTGGTAGGCGCCGGCATAATGGGCAGCTGCACTGCCTACCAAATCGCAAAGAGAGCCAAATCGGTTCTGCTCTTGGATCAATATGATTTGCTGCACCACAGAGGATCTTCTCATGGGGAATCCAGGACCTTCAGACAGACTTACCCCCAAGAATACTATTCTGCAATGACGGACGAGGCCTTCAGTCTATGGGAAGAAGCCCAACAAGAAATTGGGTACAGAGTGCACATCAAGACCAAGCATCTTGACATGGGTTCCATCCAGAACAAGAAGCTCCAGACCATAATACAAGTATGCAGAAAACGAGGCGTCCCCATTGAAGTTCTCAATTCAGAACAAGTTTCAGAGAAATTCAAGGTAATCAAGCTGCCCAGTGATTGGATTGGAGTAGTTACAAACAAAGGGGGCACCCTGCGAGCGTCCAAGGCAGTTGCAGCGTTCCAGTCTTTGGCTCTGAAGCACGGAGCTATACTCAGGGACAATGCCAAAGTCACAGAAATCAGTAATGGATGGAAATTGAGAATGGGTCAGATGGGGTTCTAGTGTGTACCTCGAGGGGCTCTGTACTTGCAAGAAAATGCGTGATTGCTGCAGGGGCTTGGGCTAAAAAACTTGCTAATGAGATCTCAGGGATTGAATTACCCATTCAGCCTCTTCATACCACTATTGCATATTGGAAAATTCAAGAGGGTTTTTACAGAACTTTCTGCCTGAGAATGGATTCTCCACTTTTTCCTTTCACGTTGATCCTACCATCTATGGGACACCCTCTTCAGAATACCCTGGATTGCTCAAGGTCTCAATTGGTGGAGGCAACCCATGTGACCCAGACAAGAGGGCCTTCTTGCCTGATCTAGATGCATTGAAGCAGAAGGCAAGCCCTTTCTTAGCTGAAAGTTTCAGAGGAAACATTTTGTCAGAGAGCCCTGTTGTTGCCGAGGCTTGCATGTACTCAATGACCCCTGATGAGGATTTCATCCTCGATTTCTTGCCATTGACGAAGACTGAGCTGTCGACAACAGCCAACTCGCCTATTTTAATTGCTGCTGGATTCTCTGGTCATGGGTTCAAGATGGGTCCTTTGGTAGGACGGATAATGGCTGATCTTGCCCTCACAAGAGAAGCCCATGGGGTGCCCCTGCACTACTTTTCAATTAAACGTTTTCTTGAGAATCCCCAGGGTAATCCCAAAAACTATGAGAAACAAGCTTTCTTCACCTGGAGGCAATGAAGATGCAACTGCGGCCCAAAAACTATGAGAAACAAGCTTTCTTCACCTGGAGGCAATGAAGATGCAACTGCGGCTGAAAATGTAACAGAATTAGCCCAAAATGCTGAATTGGACGGTAAAGGGGACAATAGAAGCAGCCCTAGCCACACACTGGAGCCGCAGACTGGAGCCGAAGATAGGGATAGACAGTAGAAATACAGGAAAATTCAAGAACCGGTCGCAACTGTCTCCGGTTTTCATCTAGGGTTGAAAATGTTTTAATCGTCTAACATCCAATCTAACGGTCTCACATTATGCCACGATGCACATCAGCAAAGTTTCAAATAATATTCCTTACGGCGAATAATTACTTAATTGGCAAATTGAATTAATATATATATATATATATATATATATATATATATATATATATATATATAATAAAACATGTAACAAAGTTTGTAACAACCGATTCACTTCTATATTAATATGCAAATTTATAACAAATAATTTTTTTTTTATCAATACCACATGCCAAAAAATTCATAACTCTTTTCATATGACATTTTTTAAAATTAACCAATTTAATTTAATTCAAAAAAAGACATAAATCATTAAGAGATAAATATTAATCTTTAATCTATGAATACTACCAAGAATATTCTATGGATATTAAATCCCTACAATCCACCAAATAATTAGTGATAATTAAAATAAAATTTCTGGAAACTTATTCCAAAATAAAATTCTTATATGCCTAATAAAAACGTGTAAAATGTAATCAGAATGCATAAAAAATATATATATATTAAACTTTAAAAATTAAATTGCTATATAAAAGTAAGTTTCTTATCACACAAACGACAAGATAATGTAAACCAAATTGATACCATATAAAATTATACTAGCAATTGCACCATATGTTGCAAAGGAAACGTTGTAAAGCAGTAATATAGGAAATAGTAGTACAACAGAAAAAATTGGAAACCATGACCTTATTGGCACTGACTGGCCAATAAATATTCTCAATCTTATTGTGTTTATTTATGAATTTGGCTTCTAGCTATGGCCGGTTAAGGAGACATATATTCATAAGTTCCCACTTCTAGTGAGTCATAAAGTTCTTTGAGCGGCTTTATTGCAATCCTATTAATAGCAACTGCTTGCTAGAAAATATTGTAGGTAACAAGTTGCACTTTCAGATTGAACAAAAACAGCATGTCAGTTGGGATTTTGTTGTGAGTTCAATTCCCGGTCAGGATGATTGAGCCAAAGAGTGGCTCAAGGGGAAATTAAAAATCCACAATTTTTGGGGAAATTACAATTCCACAACTTCAAACCAAACCATTAAGGGAAAATTAGCAATCCACAACTTCAAACAAAAAACGAAACCATTAAGGGAAATTACCAATCCACAACTTCAAACCAAACAATTAATGATATATATTATGAATACGCAGTGGTAGAGCATCCCATTAGCCAAATACAGGGTTGTGTTCAATTTCTAGCTTGTTGAGTTTTCAATATAAAAACCCGTGAACATATCAATTTTGGTAAGACTGGAACCCAATGCAGAGCATAATAGCCACTCCTCTCTACCACATGAGCTAGACCCTCTTGACTGGCCGGCTGTTATGGATATAATTCATAGTAAAATAATTGTAATGGCATTTCAATGTGAATTGTTTTTCTCTGTTTTTGGGTTTGTTGAAGTTGGATTTTTTAATGCAGTTTGGTGTGGGTAGGGCTGATGGTGCCAGCAGATGTGCTGCAAACATTGGAAAATTATATCAAGAATTCTACAGAGAAGATAAGTGCCTGCATCGTGAGGAGAGCATGCACTATCAAATTATGAAAACCCTGCAAATTTACTAGTTGATAGGAATTAATGGGATCTATAGAATGTTTCTCTGATCTATTACCGTCTTCTACTACTATAGAGGATGTTGACCTATCAACCAATTTGAATGACCTTGTGGCGCCTGAGTGGGGTAGATATTTGTGGTCTCGGTATCAAATATTTCAGCCCTTAAGGGATCAAGGGCGACCAACCAAATGAACTCTAACCAACCATGAATCCTTTTAATGAACTGGAGGCTACCAGATGAGGGGAAGCACTCAAATAAACCAATGATACTGAAGCAAATTATACCCAATCTGAAAAAATTATCCGTGGATTGCACATTCTCAAATTTTCATCCTTGAATGTAACACATGTTCCCAAATTTAATTTCCCATGCTTGAAGATGTGTGTTGTTCCTTATTATGTTGAATTCAATATTTCCAGTCACCATGAATATTGAGGTCGAGGCATGGGAGAAGATCCAATTCGGCCTTGGATCAGTCCTTGTTGCATAGGTTTCATCATTTGGCACATGGCAAGACATTCTACCATCATCCACCTTACCTTGTATGACAAAATCCTTCACCAAATAAGAGGCCTGTAGTAATTTAGGAGAGATATGTCGAATGATGACGAAATTGAGGGTAGAGTGTAATGTTTTGTGCCAAGTTTTGCTAAATATGAACAAACCCATCTAATATGGTTTTGCATTGCATTTTTCTGCGGTCTGATACAATTTTGTGATGTTCTATGTTCTAATTACGCTAGGTACAAAAAAATAAAAATGGAAAGAGTGAAAAATAGACCTGTTACAGGGGCGGAGATGAAATACAATGGAATACCAGAGCCTGTCTCAGAGAGAAGCACATGCCTAAAGAATGGGAAAAAACTGTGGAGATGATCCACTTTATTTATTTATGAAAATATGTTCAACTAAATGCAATAATTTATGTACAATTGCCTGAAGGCTATAATGTTTCATTGAGTGCTCCAAAACTTGTTGGCTTGGCCCAAAAATTTCTTTGACTTTGAGGTCATTTTTCTAAATTTTGAATTTGGGCACAGTTCTCACACTCCCTGAGTTAGCCAAAAATAGATTCTCTTCAACATCCACCTTCACATTCATAGAACACATCAAATGTGCAAAGTCAAATTAGGTCATCAGCAAGGTAGAAACAAGATAAGTTCAAAAAAATTGCATATCTTTAATAGGGATATTGAACTGTGATACCTTGAGAAAATTGACAGATTGATGTCTTTCACAAAGGTGATTAACAAGTGGAGATATCTGCTTGCATCTCTCACTGTATCTTGTACTAAAGTGTACTACTGCCAGACCTGATTAATGGACCAAGAAATCTTATAAAGTTAATGGTGCATCTTCTATGCTCTGCCACATTTTCATAATCAAACTAAACTAATAAAAGAAATAATGCAGTGAACTATTACCAGGAGTGGGAATTGCTTTTCTAAATTGATCACTGCTAGAAACCACCTCAACTTCCCCCAAAACTTCATATTATTAGTTTCTTCTCCACTAGATATCGTCAATGCTACTAGCACATCAAAAAGAGCTCGAGCTACTTCCACATCCCCTATTGTCATATTCAAGAGGATAAAATATACTTAAAACTAAGAAATTTGTAAGAATACTTCAATTTGTAAGAATGATCCAAGAAAAATATAAAATACATCACACACTATAACAAAGTCAAATTCCAATATACCAAACCACACAATACCAGATGTTAAAGTAGAGCAAACAATACAAGTGTAATAACAACTCTAGAACAAAACAATATACTGGTCTCAAGAAGACACCAAACTTCCTCATAACTCCATTGTTGCTCCTCGGCACTATTCCCTGGGTGACTTCTGTGACTGGTTGGATCATCAAGCCATCCATGCTTGGAGATATCATATTTCTCACCATCTCCCCACAGAGTATAAGCTTCCTCAACATGGACTGCATCATCTCCAATCTAAAGTTTCTCATTTAACATCCTTAAGGGGATCAACAAGCATATCACAAGCAATATTATGGTTGTTACTACAACATTCTACCCTATTATAGAACCTGCTCCTGCTAGCTACTTAACGAATTGCATCCCGCCACTTCCTCCATAGAAGACTCCCCTTACACCTGATTGTGAATAGTAGAGGTTACACAGAGTAGGCTCCGCCAAAAGGCTAGTAAGTGCTCCACCCAATACTCCTGCAACATCATGAGTATGGAATACCCTGAGTGTGTCATCAGCCATTTTTAATAGCTTCGATTTCTTATGAAAAACCATCATAGTGAACCATGGGATGCTTCCAGACAACACACCCATTACAATGGCTTCCCATCCTTGCACAACACTTGAAACACAAGGAATATGGATAATTAGTTAAGATTACTCATAGTTAAAATTAGGTCCAGGTCTGTTCACAGAGAATAGAGCCAGAAATTGATATTCTATAATTGCTCATTAGATTCCTTAATACTGCCTAAACCCCTTTCTACATATTATATTATGAACCCTTGAGAGATTTGATTTTATTTTCATAGGGTATGAATTATTAAAAGTTTCTTAAAGGAGATACGGATATGAAAATACAACAAATAAGAATAGAACAGACAATATAGAAATACAATAATAATATCTCTAGAAAAATACAGAAATCAACAAACAATTGAGACCAGGCTTTGCAGGGCACCAAACTTCCTCATAATTCAATTTTTGCTCCTCTAGGAGGCTTCGCTAATTCAATTATTGCTATAGCTCCTTGCCCTATGACATCTCCATGACCTGTTGTATCATCATACCATCCATGCTTGGAGATATCATATTTCTCACCATCTCCCCATAGAGCATAAGCTTCCTCGCCATGGACTGCATCATCTCCGATCAGAAGTTTCTCATCTGACATCCTTAAGGGGATCAACAAGCATATCACAAGAAATATTATAGTTGTTACTACAACATTCCACCCTATTATAAAACCTGCTCCCGCTAGCTGCTTAAAGAATTGCACCTCGCCAATTCCTCCGTAGACGGCTCCCTTTGTACCTTGGATTGATAGGTAGAGGTTACACAGATAAGGCTTTGCTAAAAGGCCAGTAAGTGCTCCACCCAATACTCCTGCAACAACATGAGTATGGAATACGCCGAGTGTGTCATCAACCATCTGTAATAGCCTCGATTTCTTATGCAGAACCGTCATGGTGTACCATGGAATGCTTCCAGACAACACACCCACTACAATGGCTGCCCATCCCTGCACAACACCTGAAGGACAAGGAATATAGATAATGGACATCAATACTTGCTTTTGGGTGAATTGGAAAATGCCTCAGAAGTATTGTCAGGGAATTATCTAGATCATATCTAATGTATTTCCACCATCAGGAAGTAAAAGAGCATGGGGTATTTGTTGAAGACAACCTATAGTGTAACATCCTCTATATCAGAGCAGTGGCCTGTGGAAAGCAAAAAATGGCTTCCAAAGGAAAATGACAACAACAAAATTTAGACTATGGAACAAGTAAATAAGAAAAAACTAATTTTGAAAACTCACTATAGAGTATTAGGAACTAAGGCATCGCAGAAACCATGAAATTCCGTAACAGAGACAAATTTGATAGAAATCAGAGATCTGTTTGTGTTGAGAGGTATTGAAGCCGGAGATCTGGTTGTGTTGTGAGATATGATTCCTCATTTTTTTGTACTGAGACTTTATCCAATGCACGCCAGCTGAAGTTCTTTATTTTGCCTTCTCAAACCCTATGCTCACTACAGATTTCTTTTTCTTTCTTAGTATAGGAAGAGGAGCAAAGGAGCATGAAACAATAACTGAACTATTGCACGCACAGGAAGAGCTGGGATTAATTCTGAAAGATAATCATATAAACCCCCATTCTTATCAATAACAAATCACGACCCACAAACAGGGAAAAAAAATCAAAAGAAACAAGGCATAAATAAGAAGGCACAACCTGGAAATAAGGGAAAATAAATTTTTCTGTGAACACTACAACGTAAAATTGTAGTAGACCAGAGTGTGCCCATTTTGCAAAAAGTGAGTCGCAGCCACTAGAGAAGATAACGAGCTCACAGCAACCGGAGAAGAAAATGAGCTCAATGTATGAGAGCAGAAACCCTAACTAATTAAAAATGTAACAGTTTTTAATCGTAAGGCATAGATGATTTGAATTGTCTAACATTAAAATCAAAGGCTCACAATGGTACATGTAGCAATTTAGGAAAGTTTTTTTCAAATAAGTACGCTTTACAGCGCAATTATTATTATTATTATTATTATTATTATTATAAAATTATATTATTATTATTATTATAATATTATTATAACTATAAAATTTTATTATTATTATTATTAGTTATTATATGTAAGTTGATATTAGTCAATCAAATAATAGTAACAATAAAGTATCATATTCTATCATTTGATTTCATGGAAACAATACCTTTAAAATTAAGACTGGATTTTATGTAATTTATTTCAATTACACAAATTCCTCGACGAAAGTATGGGGTAACTCACTAGCTCTATTATTAAAAGTGAATCAACTTAGTATATAAATCGTATAAGCGAGGATGTAAAGCTGGTGTAACGAAAGATGTTGAATACAATAAAGGGAATCTGTCTGTGTGTGGGGCTGTGTGTGGGGCATCGAAAAGTGAAAGTTGAACATCTTTGATGGAAAACTCCTCCGCCCTGCGTTGACTTTGGACTAATCATGGTGCCACCTCTGTGGCGCTCTCACCTCCTTATCCATGGGGCTTTCTAATTGTTGCAATCCTTTCATGCTAGAGCATATATCATTTTTTAAGATGAAATAGTATGAGACTTTTTCCAAATCTATAACTGAAGGTGGTCCTTCACCATCATATCTTCCATAATAACAATAATCACTTTCACCTCTAAGTACACTTGTCTCCTATTTTTTACGTGTAGACGAGGAACTCTTATATGAGAGTAGTGTTAAATAATATTTTACATGAGTGGAAGTCCTCCTCCATCTTTCTGTATTGTTGCTTTGATAATATTAATGTGTACTAAATTTTGTAATTTGGTCACCATTTTGTATATTATTATTTTGAAAATATTAATTGGTAATGGATTTTGTAATTTGGTCATTATTTTATACATTTTCTCTTTTATTCTTATATTTTGGTTATTCTATTTTATTACCTCCCATTTTCTCTAAAATATTAGTAAATAAGTTCCCACCATTTTTATATAAAAAGTGTTGAAAGAACAATATTTTTGAGTAAAATTCAAGGATAGTTTCATTTTCTCTCAAATTAAATTTCTTAAGTTTCTTAAATGTCTTGAATAAATGTGAGGAATTTTTTACAACAATGTTTATTATCTTGAAGGAGAGTGAGATAATTTTCTCTTTCATTTTCCTATTAGAATGAATTGACTAAGAAAGGTACCCTCAACATCAATATAGCCATATATATCCATCAACATATTCTTCTAAGAAAACCCATTTTACTTTGAAGATTTTTTTGAATTCTTTAGCTCTCTCTTCGATTAAATAGTTGTCAATATTTGTTTGAATTTACTAACAAAATTATCTTAAAGGAGGAAGAAATGAAAAGGTTCCCTATGTCTCTAAAGAATAGGGTACTAGAGCTAAACTAGTTCAACCTCCTAATTCAAATTATTCCTCGAAGGAATGCTAGTAACTAAAATATTATAGGGTATTACTAATTTCATATAATCCTTTGTGAAAAATATTTTTCCCTTTAAATAATTTACCAATTTGGTTTGGAATTTCAGTGGAAATCACTTATATGTATTCAAACACACACACACACATATTTTAATGAGATGTATAGAATTTAAAGGACTTGCCTCGGTTTAAGGGACATTGATCTCATACCATTATTTATGGAAGAAACTAAGGAAGTACTGATAAAGCTATGCTAATACTAAGTTATCAATGGATGAAATATTTGTTGGAAAGTGTGCCAATTAAGCCAAGAATCCCTTGAGAAAATTTACAACCCCACCTCGATAGATAAAGAATGAATTTTCCTTAGACAGCTTGACTTTCTTATTCAGGTCATGATCTCTCATCATATTTTTGAATACCTTGGGAGTCGATACTACTTGATTCTTTACATAGAGGATAACCAAAATTGTTTTGGTATTGGATTGAAAATGATGACCACAATAGGAATAACACTCTTTGGAATCAATAACTTCAAGAATGCACCTAGTATTCACTAAAATTGTCTCCCATATTTTATTCTTCAAATTTTACTCAGGTTTGAAATTCAAATACCATTGGTATACCATCCAACAATGGAATTTTCTATATTGGTGGCAAATATAGTTACCAATATTTCCACAATTTGCCTCTTTCTTAATTTTACTCACCACAGTCCTTTATTCCTATAGTGTACATTGATATATGTGACAATTTAATTATTCCATTATCGATCTCTTGGTTTTAAAAATACTCACTTCATTAAGGGAATTTACTAAAACATCCCTTTTTCAAGTATCATGTTCATACAGACATGTCAAAATCATGATTGGCTATTAATTGACAAAGGAATTTCCTCTAGATAAATATGAAGGATTTTATTCACATAACACCATATTTCCACTTGTTTCCTTAAAGATTGGGATTACTTAATTGTGCCTTGAATTTCCCTTGAATGAATCAATAGGGATAATTTCATGGGTTTCACTATGGCTTATAAAGGAATAAATCATTATTTATACAAATAAGTGATACTATGGTGCAAAGCATACATATATGTATACATGTGATAGTTCAAAGGTATGAAAAATGTCATATTCAAGTGTGTAGATAAATTTTTCTTGAAAGGAGATAGCATGGGATCTCTTATGCATATGAATAGAAAATAAACTAGTTGTAGATATTAGTGCAAAGATAATAAAATGAAATAATATGGCTCATAAATTATGTAGGGTGTGAAGGGTTTGATCAAAGCTACGAGTTTGTACATGAAGTTCCAAAATTTAAATATGGAATTATCAAGAAAATGTGAAGGGGTTCATATATTAAAGGATTAATGGAGAATAAATATGGATAATACCTTTGTTGGGCGATACAAAAAAATGGATGAACATGAATACCTACGAAAGACTATAGATATTTGGTATTTTTATTTCTCAAGATTCACATCATATGAGATTAGCATGAAATTCAAGTGAGGATGTTTAGTACCCCAATATTTAGGGAAGGATGATGATGATATTTTGCATGAAAATAACTTTCAATATGAAGTTTCTCCCTAAAGACCCGTCACCAAATATTATAATCATATTTCCTAGTGATTAACACATCCAAGAATGGGGTTCTCCTATTTTATTTTAAATGTGGTATACATGATGCCCTCAGCTATTTCTTGAGGTTACGAAAAATATTTTTCATCTCATCAATCCCATGGGGAGCTTTACATTAGATCCATCAACATATGGCTTCAATCTTGTTTATTTTAGGGGAGTAGCGGTCTACGATATTTTCTTGAAGGTTTCCATGAAGAATTTGAAAATTATGGGTGAGATAAGGTATCATGTCATCACACAAATACTATTTTTTATAATATTCTGATTGAAAAATTAATATCACTTATATTGTGATGTTTGGAAATATATTACATTTGATATATTAAATTTATCCCTAATATGAGGTAAAATTGGGATAACCCAATTCTCATTAAAATATTTATCGTGCATGACCTCTACATGGTAATTAATGTTAGTGTTGCACTTACGGTCAAGAAGGAGTGACTTAAGGAATCAAAGTTGTAATAACATTAGCAATGAATAAATTTAGGGTAGTAAACAATTGATTATTCATGTAGTTATCACATTACACATAAGCTAGAATTGATCAATTTGGATGGTCATTTATGTGCCATGCATTTAACTCGTTTAAGGCCCCGCAACCTCTTCTCTTATACATCGTATCTTGTTTCTAGTATATCTTGTGATAAGTGAGTTCATCCTATTTATTCTGGTGGTTTTTATTCAATGAACAATGTTAGGAGCCAAGTTAGAGGAAAATCGTTTTCTCAAGTCTTATAGAGAATTCATTCTTATTTCACTACCAATTGAAGAGAATTATTGATCTTAAAAACATAATCAAAGTCCCAACTTTTCATAACATATTAAAGCCTTAATACATCCAAATGGGTGAAATCATATTTTCAAAACAGACACCTTATTTTCATATTTGTCGAATTTGCGATTACACTTCTAGCTCGAGGTCTAAAGAGGCTCACATGGCATCCTTTTCTGTGGGGATAACATGCCGCAAAATTTTTAAATTCACACCATTTTAGAAAAAAAATAGGCTTTGATTCCACCACTCAAGCTAGAAAATTAATCTTTGCTAAACCAATCTACATAAATAAAAACATATAACTGTTGTTCAATGCAATAGAGTAGATTCATATTTCTATATGAAACAACAATCATTTGACATTCTATGATCCCAAGACTATATGGATAGAATTTATATGTTGCTTTACTTTTATTGAAGCAACATACTACATCCTTCAACCACAAGATGTAAGAATTTCCCAAATGAAAAAAAAAAAACCTGGACTTATTTCCTTAATTCAATGAACTAACAATACTTCTATGACATTTGAAGTAAAAAGTTGCATAGCCCACTAGTTCTAAAGTTTGAACTTCAGTTTTTCTTAAAAATTGACTATTTCCCCTTTCCTTGGATGTTTATTTTAATACACAACCCAATTCTTTGAATATGGAGATGTCATGTTGGAGTTGATCAACCTCTGTTGATACCACACTCATGCTTTAATAATAATTTTAAATAAGGAGAAAACAAAAACTATTTGTGACAATTGTATTAACACTTGAAAAAACATACATTTGAATACAAGAATGAGTTATGGATCAAAGAATAATATGTCTACTTGAATATTATTATTCATTGATTCACTACACACACAAACATTGATGGAAGAGCATCGTAACAAAAAAAAGGAATTATTTTATCAATAAGAACAATTTCCTTTTTGTAATTTATTCAAATCGTGATATTTAGCTACGAGAACTTGTGTTAGTTTGAACGTTATTCTAAGGTGTCATTATCAGATAGATGTAAATATTTTATTAAATGAATGGAATTTATCTTCTAGAATATGGACAACTATATAAATACTAAAGGGCTATTAGTTACATCCTCCCTTTTCTCTTAGTGAAATTTTTGTCTAAGCAAGGAGGATAAGGGGAGGATAAGGGAGTCGAGGAGACTGAGAAAAAAAATTCATTATGTCTTGAACTCTCTATATTAGAATTTCTAAACCCTATATAATTTATTTTTCTCACTTTAATATAATTTCAGTTTCATTTGTACTATTTTTTCACTATGATTGATCATTGTAGCATTGTGTTAATATTTTTTTTAGACAATTATTCATTGGCTATAAGATTTGTATAAGAGATAAAGATATTTTTAAGCTATTTAGTTTTCATGGTTCATAGGTAATGTAGAGCCGCATGATTGCCTCATTTTTCACATTTCCTTTTTCTTATCTTTCCTCCTTTTATCATCACCATTAACTGAAATAAGTGTCAAACTGTAAATTTTGACTTGGTAAGGTATTTTTATGTCCTATTTTTCATATTTTGAAATGTTCCTTATTATTAGATTAAAATTTTTATTTAGCTACAGAATTAATATTATTTGACAGTTGATCCACATTTATTTAGCCATCACCATGGTTTGATGTGTTCTAAGGTGCTAACTGACTGACAAAGTATGAAGGTAAGTGGAGAGTGATCCTCTCATGGATTTCCTCCTATCCATCTGACCCAAATCGAGCAGGAAATCTCCCCGATGCGCTGTCAAATATCAGATTTATTTTTCTAGAGTTTGATTTTCTTATATTAGATTCTCAGAATTCTTAGATACTAATAGATAAATTAGTTAGGACTTTTCTTTAAAAATAGTTGTTGTAGTTTTTGAAACTTGGTTAAATTAAAATTTTGTTTAGTTATAATTCAATTCATCAATTTAATTAAGAACATAAAAAATAAATAAATCTTTAAAAACAACCTTCACAAATACAATCATCACAATAAACTAATTAAGAAAGGATTGTATCATATATAGTGCACTTTCACTTCACAAGATTAGCAACTCTGGTCAATAATTTATGATATAAATTTAGGAACATTGAATTGAATAAAAAATTTTCCGTCATTGCCGGGGAAGTGTAAATAGGACCCTTTCTCTCTTGCAAAAAAATATCCATAAAAACAAAAAAAATAACATGCTTAGCTAAATAGATTATAGGGGTAGATTCATAGCTAGAAGTAGAAGCTTTATTCCAACAACCCCACTCGCCCCATCAAGACCTCGTAGTGACACACCACCCACCCAAAATTGTATACCATTATTGGTATGTAGAAATGGATTTCCTAAGTTATTAAGATCATAAATTCAACCCAAGGATTCACGAAATTCTTCAACTAAGACGGTTGTGGAAGAACAATATCCTACATCCCCAACAGAAGGAGTGATTTTCCTAACATCTACCGGAGAACAAATTTTAGCTCAAGAACTAGAAATACCTAGTGAGGAAGATGAAGAAGAAATATTCTTTAATATACCATTGATAGAAGAACAGAAAGAATTAGAATAAGAACAAAAAATTTCAATCTTTAAGTCTTATATTAGTTTTGAAGAATCTCTAATGGCTGGGGAAGGGGAAGGAGAAGTACGAAAAAATGATGAACATTTAAGAATTGGAGGAGGTGGACCTAGGATTGGAGGTGGAGGTAGAGGTAGAGGAGCAAATGGAGGTGTTGGGGTTCCCATGTTTTGGCCAGATTGGCAAGACCAAAAGATGAGACAACATCAGAACCACTTTGGGGCCCTAGGATCTAGCCCTCCTGGACCCGGAGAGGGATCTCTCCAAATAGAGCAAAGAATGATATATCTTTGAGGCTCAAGATGAAATATTAGGCTAGTTATGAAGCACAAAGGGGGGTTTAAAGTGATTTGGTTGAAGGGTTGTTGGGTTGGTTAAGAGATCATGGACTGGGAAAGCAATGGAAAGAAAGGAACAAAATAGCAGGCTGTTTCAGCAAAGGGAATAGGCTGAGACATTGCCATCCATTGGGCTATGGATTCATGAGAGGAAATTACTTCCACCCACTAGCCAAGGCTTCCAAAGGGCAAGTCATATACACTAAAGGATCTCTAGGCAGATGATGGGATGGAACATTAAGGAAGAAAGTGAAAGAAGGAGAACAACCAGATTTTTGTCTGTAGATCAGGTCAGAGGTCATTTAACTCCAGATCTGCTTGTACATACTCAAAGGCGGCTCTCAAAGAGACAACGGGGCAGCTTATAGATCAGACCAGAGGTCATTTAACTCCAGATCTGCTTTAGCAACTCCAAGGGAAAAAAAAAACAGAGATAGATTTGACTAGGAAGCATCCAAGTGGCAAACCTGCAAGTTCATACATCAGCCAGCAGGCAATAACATCCGCGGCACTGGTTAAACCCATGAATTTACTCTTGGATAACACATTTAAGCAGAAAACATAAAGGTAGGGAGAGCAGATAGCATAGGGCACCTAACAAGGGTGAATCCTATACCATTATTCTGATGCCTACTAGAAGAACATGAAACAACATGTAAATGAAATAAACAGAGTTAAGAAGAACATCATCAATAGTAATAGACCAGGATCCTGTGAAATGTACTTTGATTAATTGATGCAAAACCAGTCATGTACAATATGGCTCAATGGCTAATAGAGTCCCAACTTCTCCTCCCAGCCTATTACATACAACTACTCTGCTACTCTCTCCCAAGACTGTTCTAATAGTTGGAATGAATCCCTCTAACAGCAGATGCCCAGCAAGGCAACAACAACCTAGCAACCAACAACAACCTTTACAATTCGTTCTCAGGGATTTTTTATAGGAGAAGAGGAAGAGACAGAAGTAGATGAGCAAATGAATGAGACTCATTAAGACAAAATGGTGGAAGTGTCCATGCCCACACTGCTTAATGGCTATATGCGGCGTTCTGAGTACTCTACAGACTGTTTGGGGGCTCTGTCAGGCCGGGAATTGACCTCTGATATGTTCTTTAAGTCCTTTCTGGTGCTTGGAGCTCCGTGCTGCCATTCTGAAATAAATGACATGGATGGAAGTCTGCGATTTCTCCATACCTCCATTACTGCTGCTCAGACAGTCCCTAATGAAGCTCCGTCAGTGCATTTAATTTCCCTGGGCTCGAGAGGCATGGAGAACGCTGTAGGAATGGTGTACGCCTAGAGAAAGAGTACTCTGCTATTAGGTAGCGCAGTAATTACTTGCTGGTGCGCTCATTGGTCTTCAAACAGTGCCTTAATTCTTTGAATGCGGGATTATAACCATTAATCTTCACTTACAGGCTCAAATCCCTTAAATCTGTCTCTGCTATCCCGTTTGGCCGCTGAATTGGCCTCTCTATGCTATCTGCACAATTTAAAATAAACTTGTTTATAACCTGGGCAGTGGTGGAGAAATACTGTGGAGGCGGAGCAACGCTGGCGGAAGAGTGGAGAAACGATGGAAAGTGGCGGCGAAACTAAGGAAAACAGTGGAAACAGTGCAGAGTGGTGGAGAAATGATCGCTAGTGTAGATGGCCAAAGGATTTCACTTGAGCGAATTACAAAGAAAAGGGCGCAAAACAATGGAGCGGAGCATGGATGTGGGACCCGGCAAAGGCGAAGGGCGATTGAATCAAAACCGTTAGATCATAACCCAACGGACGGACAGGATGAACTTGGGCCAATCGCAATCGGAGATCGAAGCGGTGAGCGATCGCAACGCACAACACAAAAGTTCCGATTGCGATTGAGATTGGAGATGCGATTGAGCTAGGACCGTCGATCTAGGGAAGGAATGGACGACGGAGATGAAATCAGAAGGGCAGAGAGAAAGGAATGCGATTGCGATCGGAGAGGGATTGCGATTGAGCGACAGCCATTGGATTGCGGGGACATATCAACGGTTGGGATGAAATCGGGAGGCGGAGAGATGGGGACGCGATCGCGATCGGGCGAAAGGTGCGATTGAGCGCAGACCGTAGATCTGGATGAAAACGGACGGTGGATATTTGATCAGAAGGGCAGTGCGATCGGGAGAGGACCTGTGATCGGAGGCTGCGATGACCGTCGGATATGTAAGAGAATGGGTGGTCAGGATTAAGTCGGAGCATCACAATCGGGAGGTGCACAATGAGTGTTGCGATTGCGATCAGGGGGAGTAATGTAATTGAGCGCTGGGCATCAGATCTTATGACAGATCAACGGGCGGAACACGTCGCAAGACTTAACGTGTTAAAACGAATCGCATCGGGACTTTTACGTTGTTACAAAGGATTCTGCCTTCCGCCGATGCTCCGATTGCGATAAGCGCCGCGGACTTAAGCACTTGGTCCTAGTGCGGGGTCATATGTGGGGAATTGGTTAAGGGGCTTTGCGGTAAGGGGTTAAGCCCTATAATAAGGTCAGAAGAGGGTTTTTTAGCCCATTTTAATGTAATTTGAGGGCCGGGAAGGGTAACGATAGAGGAAGAAAGGGGGAAAAAGAGAAAACAAGGGGTAGGGGAGGAATTTAAAGGGGATCTTGGGGGGATTCGAGGGGTAAATGGGGAAATATAAGGGGAGAAGAAGGGGAAGAAAAAGAGGTTAAATGAGGAAAAAATAAAGGGGAAAGGAGGCCTTTGGGCATTTCTTCACATGACAGAGAGGCTTTAAAAGGGGAATCAACAGAGGGGACTTGTCAAAGGATAAAAGACATGAAGAGGCTTCAAGGAGACTGTGTTTTCAGAAGAAAATGCATTCCTTGAAGACTCAAAAATGATTCAGCCCCCTATTTGCTTGTAAAAAATTTAATAGGGGGGCTAACAGGAGGAAGAGGAAGAGGTGAAGGTAGGGGAGATAGAGGAGAGGCAAATCCTATTGGATGTTCTATACTTCATGAAGATACTACTACGACAATGAAAAATATATTACCCTATATATTTCCTAACTTTCATGGATTAATAAGTGAGGATCGTGAAACGCTTATTTTTAAATTCAACTTTTTATGTAGATCATCTGACTACCTACTCAATTCTCAAAAATTTAAATTGTTTCTAGCCACCCTTAAGGATGCAGCATTGAAATGGATCATGGGCTTAGTAAAAAACTCTATTAGAACATGGATAGATATGAAAAATGCATTCTTATTAAAATACAAGGATTTCTAAATGCCTCATAACCAAAATGTTGAAGTTCTTAAGATGATGCAAAGGGAAGATGAGAATCTGGAGGATTGAATTGAAAGATGCAGTTATAATATTAGAAGAGCTAAAATGGAAAATTTGGATCAAGATACTTTGAAATCTCTCCTCCTAAAATCTATTATAGATGAAGGGATAGATATCCTTAACATGATGGGAAAAGGAGATATTTCTCTGTTATCATTACCTGGAAATTTTGAATTATGCATACATCCTTCAAGAGTTAAGTGAAGAGTTGGAAATAATTCAAGAGAAATTGTTATGTCTAGAATTAATAAATCTGCAACTACAACAATAAGTAGGTTGAAATAGGAAATTTGATTAATGAATTTAAACCAAAAATTTTAGGGAGTCTTAGTGACAAAATAGAGAGCTTGAAATTAAAAAATAAGAAAAGAGTTGAAAGTGATGCTTTATCTATCTTTTGTCCTAAGTGAAAAAAGAAACATGCTTAAAGCGAATGCCCTGTTGATTTGAAAAGTGTAGAAACCTGTGTTATATGTATAGAAAATAATGAAATGAAGAAGTGCCTTCAATTCCAAGTCTTAAATCTACCTACAAAGAGGAAATGGTTCCAAACCAGGTAGATCCTTTTTTATTTGTTGATAGAAGACCATTGAAAGGATAAAAAATTCAAGGTTTCAGCACTTAGATGCTTACTCAACCCCCATAAAATAATTGAAATGCACCAATCCCATGGCAGCCTTGGTCTCAATCCCAACCTTGGACAAAAGGATGGAAAAAGCCTTATGGTAGATATTATTAATATCACCAATATCCACAATATTATCTGAACTTCACACCACAACATTTTCCTCAGTGTATTCAACCACCTCAACCCCAATTTCAAAATCAAAATCCGTAACTTTCATTACCATTTCCACAATGACCAAATCAATTACCTTCAAAGCCACTTGCAAACCAAAACAATAAAAATGTGAAACCTACTTACAACGTGGATGGACAAATTTTTTATACTTATATGATAACTCCATTAGATAGCAATATTTTCCAACTTAGATATTATAGAGTACTATAAAAGAAATTACCATCTGTTGTTATCTAATAAAAAGAAAAAGATGATCATTCTGATGAAGAAACATCTCTTCATCAAAACGAAAATACTCAAAAGAAAATTATCTATTCTGAAGAAGAAACATCTCTTCATCAGAAAGAAAATCTTCAAAAACAAACACATTATACTCCAATAAAATCAACTCCTATTGTAGAACAGCCTTCAGTATCTGTCTCAAAATCAACTTTTCCTGAAAGATTAATAATTGATAAAGCAGTGGAAAAATACATCATGATGCCTAATTATGATATGTTAGATGAGATGAATAATGTTTGCATAAAAATCCCTTTTCTACTGGCTATTAAAGAAATTCCAATCCTTGCAAATACAATAAGGGATTTAATTATAAAGAAACCAAAAAGAAAAAGAAGAGTAGTCAAAATAATATAGTTAGATGGAAAAATTGCAGACATCATGATAGGAAAGACAACAATACAGAAATATTTGGATCCAATAAGTCCCATTGTGAAAACACACATCAACGATATCGAAAATCCAAACACATTGATTGACTTAGGAGCGGCAAAAAACATCATGTGTAAACAAACCATGGATCAACTAAGACTTCCAAATCTTCAATTTACGCCATCATTGTTACAATTAGTAGATAGGTCTGTAATTAAACTTGATGGTGTGTTAGAATACATTTATGTATCCTTAGATTCTTGGGAATATCCATTTTATTTTGTGATCTTAACATCCAATAATAACTTAGGAGGACATCCATTAATGCTAGAAAGTCCTTGGTTAGCTATAATTGATGCTTTTATCACTTGTAGATCTGGTGATTTTCTTATGTTTGATGATAGTCTGACAAATAAATTCACATTATATCCACCTAAAAAAAAAAATTAGAGAGGTATAAAATCAAGAATGGATGGACCATGATAATGATAAACACCTAATTTTCACTATCTCACAAATTAGTGAAGAAGATCGAATTTTAAATTCAATAGAAAATAATGACTTATCTTCACAATGTTAGAGTAGTCAAAATTTTCAAGAAAAATGAAATATTGAATATATATCATCCAACTAGATGTATTTATTTTCTAAGGAATAATTTTGAAACTATTCAATAGAAATATTTCCAGGTAAAACTTTAAATGTAAACAAAGAATCTGGAAGAATTTCAAAAGAAGAAATTAATGTAAACATTAAAAAAATACTCTTATGCGTATGCATGGAAATACATTGACATGAAATGAATCAATACCAAAAATTTAATGCATCACATATATATTGAAGAAAATGTTAGACCAATCTGACAGCCTCAGAGAAGAATGAATTCAAACTGAAGGGAAATTGTTAAGGAAGAAATACAAAAAATTGTTGAATGTAATTTTTTTTAATCCAATATTAGATAGTCAATGGTTTTCACCTTTAGTAATTGTTCTTAAAAACAATGGAAAATGAAGAGTATGTATTTATTATAGGGATCTAAATAAGGCTACTTTTAAAGGTAATTTTCCACTCCCTTTCATAGATCAAGTTTTGGATACATTAGTAGGGAAGAAACATTTTTTGTTTTTGGATGGTTTTAGTGGATATAACGAAATTTAGGTAGCACCAGAAGATCATGGAAAAACCACTTTTACCTATCTATGGGGAACCTATGCTTATCGATTAGTTCCTTTTAGATTATGCAATGCACTAACAACATTCCAAAGAGCAGTATTGGGTATTTTCTCTCATCTATTTCATGATTTTGGAGAAGTGTATATGGATGATTTTACAGTCTATCAAAATTATTTTGAAGAAGCCCTTGAAAATTTGGAAAAAGTTCTCATAAGATGTAAGGAATCAAATATCTCATTAATTCATGGGAAATGTTTTATGATTTTTATGGAGGGGATTTTTTTAGGACAGCATATTTAAAGAAATGCAATGAAAGTGGACTCATCTAAAGGAGAACTTATTTCCAAATTAGCAGTTCTAGATTGTCAAATAGATGCTAGGATTTTTTTTGTTTCATTGGATACTATAAAATATTTATATAAAACTTTACAAAGATTTCATCTCCACTCTTCAAATTTCTTGCAAAATATTTTGAGTTCAGTTGGAATTCTGATTGCCAAAAGTCCTTTGAAACATTGAAAGATAAGATTTCTAAAGCACCCATATTAAGAGGACCAAACTGGAAATTTCCTTTCTCTATTCCAATTGATGCTTCAGATAAAGCTATGGGAGCTATATTGGGAAAAAAATACTTGACTCCTTATGTCATTTACTATACAAGTTAAAATTTCACTCTTGGAGAGTTAAATTATACTGCTAATATAAAGAAATTTTTAGCTATTGTCCATCCCATTAACAAATTCAGACATTACATCACTGGCTATGAAACTTTCATTCATACTGATCATTCTGCAATTACATATTTAATGAAAAATTGAATTACTAATGACAAAGTTACGGATGGTTATTATTATTGAAATAATTCAATATCACCATTTTAGATCGACTTGGAAAACAAAACACAGTTGCTGACTTCTTATCTAGAATTAAAAATAATAATAATGATACACCTATAGAAGATAGTTTTCCTAATTAATATCTCTTTTCAATATCTACTAAATCTCCATGGTCTCCAGATATTTCTAACTATTTGGCCACAGGGAAGTTACCATCATATTTGTTTCCTATAGAGAAGAGAAAGATAATTCAAATGAGTGGATCTTATTCATAGATAAATGGAGAATTGTACAAGACAGGTGCATATCTCATCATTTGAAGATGTATGAGAGAAGAAAAAATACCTGACATACTAAAATAATGCCACGATGAACCATGTTGAGGACACTTCACTGATAAAATAACTTCTTACAAAGTCCTTCTCTTAAGATATTATTGGCCTTCCCTTTTTAAGGATGCCAAAGAATATGTTAATAGATGTGATATTTTTTAGAGAATGGGGAAACATGTTCCTTTAGATGAAATGGATTTACATCCTTATGTACTTATTGAACCTTTTGAAAAATGGGCTTTTGATTTTTTCGGACAAATCAATCAACCATCAAGACAAAAGAGGTATATTCTTTTGTGCACTAATTATGTCACTAAATGGGTAGAAGATAAAGAAATTTATTTTTCTACTGAAAATGTTGCAGCTTCATTTCTTTTTGAGGATATTTCTGCTCATTTTGGTGTCCCAAGGGAGATTGTGATAGATCAAGGTACTCAATTTACATCCAGAATGGTGTAGAAGATAGTGGAAGAATACAAAATCAAGCGTAGAAATTCTACTCCATGTCATTCACAGGAAAATGGACATGTAGAATCTACTAGCAAAGTGATTGAAGCAATCCTTACCAAGATTGTACATTTTCATAGAAGGGATTGACCAGAAAATATTCCACAAGATTTACAGGCCTACCTCACCAGATGGAGAAGCGCAAGAGGACATACTCATTATGAACATTTTTATGGGAAGAAATTCCTATTTCCAATTGAGTTCCAAATAAAAACTTTGAAGACAACGGTTAAATTGGGATTGACCTGTCAAAAACACAAATGCATAAAATGGAACTACTCAATGAGCTTGATGAAATAAGACAAGATCCAATTCAAAATACCAACCTAGTTTAGTAACAAAGATATAGATGGCATGATAAATATATCAAAGAAATAAAATTTGAAGCACGAGATTGGGCGCTACTCTTTGATTCAAAGCTAAAGGGTTTTCAAGGAAAAAATCAAACTCATTGGCTTGGATCTTATGATATTGAGAGAGTATTTGATAATGTAGAATTCAAGATCAGAAACATTGATGAATAAAAAATTCCTCTCCTCGTAAATGGACATCGACCAATAATCTATCACAAGACTTTAACAAAGGAGAAATTTGTTAAGATTTTTCAAGACAATTATGATGTAAACTTTACTAAGAATAATACTTCTCCTTCTCTGACTCAGAAGCCTTATTTTATTTTTTTACTTGAAAAAAATTTATAAAATAAATAAATGATAAATGTATAAGCATGAAAACCAATCATTGGTTGACATGCTTATATATAAAATTTAAGGTGAAAACCAAAATTTTTGGAATTAAATTTTCTTTATTCCTATTCTAAAATATCATTTTCTATGCATCCCTTTTCTTTTTCAAAGAATAAATATAGCTATAGAATTACTGATATTCTACAGCTAATATGTGACAGGACCTTTTTCACTCAAGAAATTGAATAATTCACTAATGAGTACCTAAAGACAATGCAACTAGAAACAACTAAGGGTTAGCAACATCAATTCAAGGTATGAAAATGTAAAAAAATATATTTAATAATAAGGATTTAAACATTGGCATATGAATTATATGGTAATTATTTACCACCAATTCAAAAACACTATTAAAAAGAGTTGATCGTGTAAAATCAAATCAAATCTAAGACTCCACAATTTGACCCCTCATCATTACACAAACTCTCCAACATCAAATCCCAATTTCATTGTCGAAATAATCCAAATTAGTTAGTCACACTCTTGATAATTCTGAAGCACCATTCAGTCAGGCTCTCATTCATTATGAAGCCTCATTCGCTGACACTCTCATTCATACTGAAACCCTCATTCATAATCTTTCAAAGAGGCATTCTTGAAGAAACAATTATCAAGCCATGGGAGTAATAATGAGGACAAAATTGGAAGGAAGAAATTGCATGGAAGGTTACCCACAGGTAAAATTGGTGTTGGAGAAAACACAGTGGTTCAATTTCACAGAAATATTTGAAGGTTTTAATAAGGACGTAGCTAAGTAATTTTCCAGAGCTTTTGATGGAATGGAGGTTGAAATAGGAGATGTCAATTTTGCAATAACAAAGCCTTTCAATGATGAAGCCACCAGAATGCCAAGAACTGGAGAGAGGTGGTTGAAAAAAACTGAGGAAACGAAGGTGAAGAATGCAAAGTGTTTATAAAAATCTAGGTATGGATATGACCATATTTAAAAAGGGAATATCTAGTACAACACTTAAAGGAAAATTGAGGAATTTTCCATTAATAATTGAAATGTTCGTCACCAACGAGGGAAGATTAGGATGCATGTTATTTTATC
Organism: Pinus albicaulis; assembly: GCA_034641835.2. NCBI lineage: Eukaryota > Viridiplantae > Streptophyta > Pinopsida > Pinales > Pinaceae > Pinus > Pinus albicaulis. The sequence goes on from JAXQQM020075293.1 coordinate 24,722, forward strand.
ATGTTATACTGTTGATGGATTTTCTTGAACGAAGTGAGTTAAATCTTCCATACTTCTGGTTGCATAGCTTAAGAAAAATGCTAGTAAATGTTCAAAAGATAATCGATTTTATAGACAACACAATGTATCAGCATGGGTTTATTAAAATTATTAGTGAATTTTACCTTATCATTCTAGGGGATACTTGGGGAAAATTTCCTAATTCAGAATCATATCAAAGAGGGAAACCAGGAATAATCTAGCTGTAGAAAAGAAAAAAGAGGGAGGAAAATAAACTAAAAATGAAAACCTTGTTGAAAGTGAACAACAACCATCTTAGGAACAATCAAAAGATGAAGGTCATATTGTAGAAACTTTGGGGAAAATTAAGAATCAAACTATGAAAAAATAAAACACAAAATAAAAGGATACACCCACAAAAAATGAGAAGTCTAAGTTAGGGATGAATAGGGAAAAAATTCAAACCCCTCCTCCATCAATAAGAAGTTCTAGAATCATCCAGATAGTAAGAGAACCATCTCCAAAAGAAACATAATTTGCTGACTTATAAGAGGAACCTAGGGTTCCATCACCCATTTCTATTTCACCTACTTAAATTCCAATCCAAAGTACCCTAGAAACTGATCATGTACAACAAAAAATTTATGACTACATTGAATCTATTGAGAGAAGAGACATAGGTAAGACACTAGTATTAGATGAGAGGGAAGAATATTAGCCTCATAGCTCACAAGAACCTGCAGTTGTGAACACCCTAACATAGGAGATCTTTGATCTGGATATACTAAACATGCATATAAAACAGGAGCATGAAACCTTAAAGTTGCAGAAAAAGATTGAGAAAACTAAAAATGGAAATACCCTTTTACATTTGGGCTTATGGTACAAGAAAAAAAATGAATTGAAGAAAAATAATAAAAATCTTAAAAGACGAGTCATACATTTGAAATACAAAATCCTGATGAGAAAGCCAAGGATGGCTATGGTTGTGGCTATTCTAAATATGGATGTTTTAGCAGAATTTTCAGGGTAGATGCAGTATCATGACAAGGACCATAAATTTTGTTTTTTTTTCATGAGGACATGCAATGGCCTCCTCGTGGGGGAATGTAGACCCTCATGATTGCCTCATTTTTGACATTTCCTTTTTCTTAGCTTTCCTTCTTTTGTCATCACCATCATCTCAAATAAGTGTCAATCTGAAAATTTTGACTTGGTAAGTTATTTTTATGACCTATTATTCATATTTTGAAATGTTCCTTACTATTAGATTAATTTTTTTTTTATCTACAGAATTAACAAAATTATGCAGTTGATCCACGTTTATGTAGTCACCGCCATGGTTCAATGTGTTCTAAGGTACCAAATAAGAAGGGAAGTATGCAGGTAGGTGGAGAATGATCCTCTCATGGATTTACTCATATCCATGTGACCCTAATCAACTAGGAAATTGCTAAGATCCGTAGTCAAAGGGACGATCAACCAAGTGCTAGAATAAGCGAGCGAAGATTCCAAAGAAATCACGCTTCACGATTTTCTCTGTTAAGTAGGAAATCATGAAACAATGAAATTGCACCTCCTATTTAGAGTTTAATAAAGGATTTTTTGGTCCAAATAGGTGTAAAATACTTAAGACAATTAATGACAGTGTTTTATAAATACAGGGCCACCAAATGTATTAAGTGTGTGAATTATGACATTATTGTGAACTTATCAAATCTCTGTTTTATTCCTTGCTTGAATGAAGAAGTAATTCAAAGCTTCAATCCGTAGCGAGTGCTAGATTAGGTTCAAAACCATCTATTGTGGAGGGCCCCTGCAAGAAAGAAGGCTATATTTTGTTTATGTTTTGCATGTAGATATTTTCCATAGCTTCGTTTTTATAATTTGATACAGCCTCAATTTTATACTTTCGATGTGTTATTTCCATAATTTGGTAGTGTTATTTAAAATATATGCATGATTTGTTTTTATCATTTGATTTACTTTCAATTTATTATTTTACTGGGATGTAGTCATTTCCATAATTTCATATTGTTATAATAGATGTTTAAATGATTTGTTTTTGTCATTTGATGTAGGTTCGTATTTCCTTTTAAATAGCTAAATTAAAAAAGTAATATTAGTTTTCTTTCTTAGCAGCAGTGCTTTTTGGTAGATTAGCTTTTCGCGTGTGCTTTATTTAAAGAACATTGAAATATTTCATTTCTAGTTTCAATTAGTTCCTTTGAAGAAATGGTGATTTCATGATTTACTTGATGGTACAGTGATGAGAATGCTTTCTAGTTTTATAGTGATTTTTGGTGAGAGAAATAAGTGATTTAATCATTTATTTATTCAGTCTCATTTGCATAACATTTCATTTCTGAAAACACCAAATTATCAGAGTTTTTTTTCTAGAGTTTTATTTTCTTATATTAGATTCTCAGAATTCTTAGATACTAACAGATAAATTAGTTACGACTTTTCTTTAAAAATATTTGTTGTAGTTTTTGAAACTTGGTTAAATTAAAATTTAGTTTAGTTATAATTCAATTCATCAATTTCATTAAGAACATACAAAATAAAAACACATTTAAAAACAGCCTTCACAAATACAATCATCACAATAAAATAAGTAAGAAAGGCTTCTAGCATATATATTGCACTTGCACTTTAGAATATTACCAACTCTGGTCAATATTTATGATATCAATTGAAGGACATTAAATTAACTAAACAAGTTGTGTTATTATTTTTTGTTAGGTCAATATTTCCAGCTTTTCAACAACTAACATGAAGTCCAAGTCTCTTCCGAACTCCCACTTATGTATCCACTCTTAGCTCTCAGGCTAGCACAATGTTCTATTCCCCATAACCAAAACTGAACTCTGCAACACGAGGTTGTAAGAAACTAGAGTGATTTCAGTGTGGGTATTCCATAGCAGTGAGAGAGAATGAGAGAGGGGAGCCAATGATAAATGAAGGTCTCCCATGTACTCTAGTAGTTTTCAGGATGGTTGTTGTGTGCCCCACTAAGCATTAAACCTCAAAAATCCATAGGGAATTGTGGGCTATAAATATTGGGGATTCCACAATCATTTTAGTGTAATGTGACCAAACATTAACAAGGGACCATAATAGTCTCATGAGAGACCGAGATTCGAGAAGGAAATAGATCATTCATTCTCATGATCAAGCTATTGAAACATAGTTGGTTTTTAAACATAGCTTGTGCATAACAAACAACTAGAGATTTTTTCAAAAGGGACTAGAATACATGCAAATTTGAGGGTGTAATTTTAAGGGCCAATTTGACATCAAGTTTGGGTACAAGAGAATAGTTAATCTTGGACATGGTAGAAAGGAATGGAGGATTAGCTCCAAGAGTAGGTGGAGGGACACCTACAAGAAGAATATTTTTTGTAGTGAATGAAGCCTTGGCAGAGGAGATGAGGTGTATTAGAGGGACTTTGGTGGAAATGGGTACTGCCTAGAAGTAAGGAACTAATGCTAGATATGTGACTGAGTCTGATGAATAATCCTCTAGTGAAGAAGGAGGGTAATGAAAAAAGTAGAAGATGTTGAGGATGATATCCAAATTGGGTGCTAGGTCAAGGATGGAATTACTAATATTTTAAGGTAATTTGAATGTTGATGAGTTAATGGATTGGATAAATTCCATGGGTAAGTATTTTTTTCATGAAGAATTATATGAGGAAAATAAAGTGAATTTTTTTGTCAGATGATCGAAAGGACATGAAGTTTCATTCATCCAGATTTATACAGGAATGCAACAGAATAAAAATATAACCATAAATACAGAGATGCAGCGGAAACAACACTTCATTTCATTAATATCAAAGAACTGAAATTTGCTTACAGACAGAATGGAAATAAAACTAGCTAGGGCGCTGGTACCTATCTCTGAGAAGAGATGTGGTGGCTACAGGCCTCTGAAATGAGTTAAAATGAGGCTCCAGGGCCTTTTTATTATTGAGAAACAATGGAGAACTCTAAACATCCAAAAACCTAACCCTAGGAGATGAAGCACCAAAACTATGAGCCCCGTTTGGGTAAAGTGGTGTTTCAACTTCCCAGGGACGTAACTTTCGCATACTATCTCCGTTTGATGCACATGGTACATCATTAGAAATATCTATCTGAGGAATACAACTTTCACCATGAATATCCATTCCGAAATAGAATGATATTTTCTAGAAGCGCGATGCCCAAAAAACATCGTTTAGGGCCTCAATGTGGCTCTGGAAGTTCGGGACCCAAAAAAATGCTAAAAATAGTAAGTTGTGCCGGAACTGAAAAACCAAAAGAGGCAATGGTGGGGCCCTAAGTGGAATAAGCAGGTGGCCACCAATATCCTCCTGGATCATTCCTCCCCCCTTAAGAAGCAATGGTCCCCATTGCGTTGAGTTTTTCCATGAGATGAGGAAACTTCTGCTGAACTTGGTCCCTGGTGAACCACTTGCCTTGGTGCAGGAGTTAGCCAGCCTTGACAACCCAATATAGTTGGATTTTTTTTTGGCGAGTTCTCTTTATTTCCATGTCCCTAATACAATCTGTGGTGGCTTGTTCCATGCAGTCTGGGTTTAACTCTATTGGTGTGAGTTGTTCTGCAATGTTTGAGGTGTCCAGTAGAGGTGGGAAGTAAGGACGAAGGTGATCCACAGTGAAGACTGGGTGCAGACCAAGGAATGGTGGAATACTGAGCTCAAATGCATTGTTCCCTACAGCCTTCGTGATGGTGTATGGGCCGTATCGGAGTGGGCAAAGCTTGCGGTGGGGTCCAGTGAGGTGCTCCTTCTGCAAATCTAGCCATACTTTGTCGCCCACCTGGAAGTTGTGTGGGACCCAGTGTTGATCATGGCATTGCTTGTACATGGCATTGGATCTTTCCAATATATCATGAACCTGTTGGTGGATGTGTTGAATGCGCTCGATGAAGCTACTTGCTTTGTCAACTTCAGACTGGAAATGAGTTGAATCAGCATGAGCAGCTCCAAATGGTATGGCCACATCAATAGGACATAGTGGCTGGAATCCCAAGCCCACCTAAAAGGGGCTATGGCCAATTGAACTGTGGAGAGCCCGATTATAACTATGTTTTACATATGGGAGGCTCTCGTCCCATGTGCGTGGATGCTTTGAATTGTACATGCGCAGAATCTGTAAAAGCATTCTTTTGACGACCTCTGTCTGGCCATCTGTTTGGGGATGGAAAGCTGTGGACTTGGTGAGCTTGGTATCCAACATTGAGCAGAGGCTGGACAAAAATGTGTTGAGGAACCTGCTATCCCGATCTGATATGATAGACTGTGGGATCCCAAAGTGCACCCACACTCGTTCAAAGAAGAGTTTAGCAGTGGCTTCTGCTATGATATTCTTCTTGTAGGCTGCCATGATGGCCATCTTCGAGAATCTGTCAACGACCACTAAAACATAGTCATTTCCCTACTTAGTAGAAGGCAGGCCCGACATGTAATCCATGGAGATGGATACCCTAGGCCGACTAGGGGTAGGTATCGGATTATATAGGCCTTGCTTCTTGATGGTCTGTTTGGCAATGGCACAAACAGTGCAGGATCTGATGTTATTCTCGACATCCTTTCGAAGGTTCGGCCAATATAAATACTTCTACAGGATTGCTACTATTTTCTCGACCCCGAAATGCCTAGCGACTCAACTGTAGTGTGCTTCCCATATCATCTTGGTACGCTCACTTAAAGGAACACAAAGGTGTCCCAGGTGACATAAAAGTGCATTTTGGAGGTGAAAATTTGGAAGTTGCATACCCCCCAAGAGTGCCTTGTAAGTGTGGCCGAAGGTCACTCTCATAGAGAAGTGGCCAATCAGAAGTCTCATGCCCACAAGTGTTGAGCATGGTGGTGAGTGCCACGATCGGTGGTCAGCTGAGGCAGTCTGCAACATTATTGGTGCTACCCTTCTTGTACTTGATATTCAAATGAAACTGTTGCAGATATGTGGACCACTTCTGATGGCGATCATTATGCAACATCCCTTGTGTCTGTATGAACTGCAGGGGCCATTGGTCTGTGTGGATGATTGTTTCCTTCCCCAAAATGTAATGCTTCCATTGTCGACAAGCTTGCACTATGGAATACATTTATTTGTCATAAGTGGGATACTTGCGAACTGTGTCAGACAATGTCTCACTGTGATATGCCATTGGATGTCCATGTTGAGTAAGAAATGCCCCAATGGCATAGTCAGAGGCATTTGTCTAGATCGCAAATGGCTGTTGCAAGTCTGGTAATGGGAGCACTAGGGTAGAACATAGGCGATTTTTCAATTTTTTGAATGCCTTCTGTTGAGGTTCCGACCAAAATAATTTTTCTCTCACTCCTCCCTTGGTGACTTGAATCAAGGGCCAAGTGATATGAGATAATCCCAACATGAATCTACGGTAGAAATTAGCAAGACCTAGAAATTTGCGAACCTCTGTTATAGTGGTTGGGGTTGGCCAATCCTGAATGACTTGGATCTTGGCTAGATCCACATGCACCCCCATTTCATCAATAATGTATCCCAGATATTGAACCTGGGTCATGCCAAACGTGCACTTCTCCAAATTGGCACACAACATGTGTTGCCGCAGTGTTTGGAGGATTTTTCGGATGTGGTGAAGGTGCTCTGCCCAAGTCTGGCTGAAGATCATAATGTCATCCAAGTACACCACTAAAAATGAGTTGGTGAATGGCCGCAAGATGTCATCCATCATCCTCATGAAGGTTGCAGGAGAATTTTTCAACCCGAAAGGCATGACCAACCATTCGAAAAGGCCTTCCTTGGCTTTGAAGGAAGTCTTCCACACATCAGAGGGTTCAATTCGTACCTGGTGATACCCATACTTCAGGTCGATCTTGCTGAAATATTTTTCACCTTTGAGTTGGTCCAGAAGGTCATCAATTCATGGGATTGGGTACCTATTCTGGACAGTGATCTTGTTCATCACCCGATAGTCAATACAGAGAATCCACATCCCATCCTTCTTCTGTACCAACACGATCGGGCTCCCACAGGGTGATGAAATTGGTCTGATGTGACCTTTCTGCAACAGCTCCCGGATCTGCCTCTTGATATCATCATTCTCCAGAACAGAGCGTTGATAGATCGGTCCATTGGGTAGTGACGCACCTGGGGTCAGATAAATCGGGTTCTTGACTTGACAGTGTAGAGGAACCCCTGTGGGTGAGGTGAAGATGTCCCTGTACTCCTCCACAACCTTAACCATTTGTTGTTGTCATGTAGAGAAGCCCTATCTAGAGGTCGTGTCCACAGTCATCTTCTTGCGCTGGGGGCGGATCATCAGGAAAACGAATTTCCTGGTTTGGGAAATGAGCTTACTGCATTGTTTTGCAGTAACCAAAGAGATAGCAGCAGGAGGTGGTACCTTTGGTATCCTGTACAACTTACTTCCCAAAGTAACGATAAAAACACGAGGTTACGACTCATACACAGCATGATGCTTCCACAAGTATGGTTGTCCTAATAATACATTAGAAACATCAATAGGAGGAACGTCACATAATACCTCATCCGTGAAGGGCTTGATGTTACAGGGAAGGTGGCACTGCTGGCTGACGCAGAGATCTCGTCCTTGGTGAAGCCACCCTATGGTGTATGGATGTGGGTGAGATGTGGTCGCCAAGCATAATCGCTTCACGGCGTCTACTGAAATGAGGTTCTTTTGGCTCCCATTATCAACAATGAAATGTACAGGGGAGCCCTTTACCCACATCTGGGAGTGGAAGAGGCATTCCTCCTCCTCTGGATCTTTCGGTTTCTCCTTCTGGATCATTGTAGTGGCAACATTGGCGTTGGGCTCCGCATCAATAATATGTTTCCCTTTTTCATTCCCATTTTTAGGTTCTGATTTGGAGTCGAAGCATGCATTTGACTCAGAAGCCCTCATCTCGTCCACTAGCGACTGCTTGGCCTGACACTCACTTGTGTTGTAAGTGGAGCTCTTATGGAACTCACACCACTTTCTTGTGTCCTTCTTTGTCTTTGCGGTGTTGTTCTTTTCTTGTGGATTCGACAGGTTGTCTTTAGCCGCCATGCCTTAGCTTTGTCCTTTTTTCTCCGGTTTGGAAGCACCTTTCCCTTGCTTTTGATTCGTAGATCCAAACTCTCGCTTCTTCTCTTTCAATTTTTGCTCAATATTGGCAGCATACCGGTATGTCGTACCAAGCGAGGAGATGTCGAGAAAATCAATTTCCTCCTGAATATATCTGTGCAGACAGCTGCGATACTTTAGCACCAGATGTTTCTTTGAATCTTTGATACCCAAATTTGTGCGCAAGGTATGGAACAAATTCGTCAGCTCATGAACATCTTGATCCCTTTGTTGTCACAGCGTGGTCCATTGTATGTACTTGTAATGATTAGAAGTATCTTCCAATATTTGAATATGAATATGTGCAAATGTTGATAATATCGTTGGGCTGTATAGTGCAGAAAATGCGTTTCACTCAAAGGATTGAAAGCTTATCTTTTATTTTCTTCTATCACAGCATGATTGTACAGTGAGATACTGCACTGCATATTTCATTTTGGCATATTTTCTGAAAGCACTTTTCAATCTATCCATATCAACACGCATTTAGTTTTCCATATTTATATAGTTAGTGAGATACTACGTATTCCATTTCTGCATATTTTGTGAATGCACTTTTCAATCTATCCATATAATCACTCATTTAGTTTCGTATTGGACTGATAACCTATATGCATATAAGCTACAATGGGGGAAGATCGGTGGTTAAACTTGACAAGTATTTATTGTATTTCATTTTTTTAATTATTATATACTTACCTTTTTTTAAATAAATTTTTAAAATATTAATTTGATGATTATACTAGAATTTACTTATATAAGTGTAGTTTTATTTATAGATTAAATGGCCTTTATATTATTAATTTTTTTTTTGGTTAATTTTAACAAAAATACTAGTAGAGATTTTTAAAAACTTGAGTTGAAGTTGTTTAATGTGTAGAATATTAGTACTTCATGGCTTTTTAACTATGCTGAATCCATTTATGCATTCAAAAATAGATTTTAAATAAACAAAAAAAAGTCACATTCTTTCTTGAAATTATTTTTGTGAGATTATTAATAATAGAAAATTTCATTTTTTACATAGTTGTAATTTAGTTTTAATTGAATTTATTTATTTCTCAATTACCTTTATTCATAAAAATTTAATGGTTGTCTAAAGATGAAACTATGCTTTAAAATCATAGTGACTAATATAATAAGAGAATGATGATTATTCAATAATTAAAGATAAATAATAATTTTAATTTTTTTATTATTTAATTAATGAAAATAATTAGTCTTTCCAGTTTTATACTAGATTATACAACTAACCTTTCTTGTGCTTTTCACAACTTACCCAAAAATGAATTCACTCATAATTTGATTTTTTTTTATAAAGTCACTTTTATTCATTAAATTTTAATAAAAAATTAATTGTTCCCTAAAACTGAAAGTATGTTTTAAAATCATAATATATAATATTTAATTTGATAAGATAAATATGATTATTCAATAATTAGAGTTAAATCATAATTTTAATTTATTTTTATTATTATTTATTTAATTAAAAAGATTACATGAAATTCTATTTTTCTACTCCTATTGCCATAAGAAAAATTTCTTGTTTTAGGGAAAAGAAACGAGAAAATCAACTCACAATTCACTGAATTAAATACACAATAAAAAAATAACTTATTTGACATTTTTAAAGTACTATAAAGTATAAGCATATAATTTTTAGTCAAGTAAAAAAAAAAGCAAAAAAGTTATACTACCAAAAAAAATGTCTTACATTCACAATAAATAAATAAAAAACACATCTAAAAATAAAGACAAATTTAAAAGTAAACACATCCTAAGGAAGATTGATGAATATATTGATGTGTGGTGAAACTTAGTGTCTTAAAAATTTTGAGCTTTTGAGGGAGGAAAAGGGTCCATTTACAAACATCTCTCATTTGATTTGTTTTGTTTATGTTATTTACTTATATTATTATATTATAATTTTTTTCAAAATAGGATATAAAACATAAATGTAAAATATATTTTCTTCCCCTTTCGCATCTAAACTATGTAAAATTTATCTTCCCCTTCGCATCTAAATATTTTTTTAGATTCCCTGTATTATATTGGATCGTGTTTGCGCTTAAATTTCTATATTTGGCGTTGTGATTATTGGTGCAAGAGGACGTAACTTTGAACTAGCCCAGTCCTTAAATTTGCAGCTACGAATATCGGCAAATGTGATGTCACCGATGGATTTTCTTCCGAGGCATGTTGCAAGTGGTGCTGAACTAATTGCAGCATATAGAATATTTTCTTATTATTGTTGCAGTGTCATTTAGTGCAGAAAAGGGCAGGTTTCTAATGATAGGTGATCTGGAGTAATGTTAATAATGTAGATAAAAATGGGGTTGGGTATGAGATTGATTTGAATTTTTCTAGAATACCATTGATATAAAAGCATATAAGAGTTGATGAAAAATGTAAAATTTTATGAATCAAATTGTTATGTGAAATCAGGTTTTTTTTGGTGTTTTATACACACTAAATTGATGTCTAGTATAGTAGTGACTTTTGTAACGTACACACCAGTGCAACATTAAAAAAAAAAACTTTTACCTCCTATTCCTAACTTACCAACACACATATATTATTTGTTAGTTATGGTGATTACGTGTGTTACCATCTTGACTATTTAAAACCCATCGTTGTTTTTGCACGAGGAATCATACATATAACATGTTATGGACTAACTATTATTCATTCGGCATATTATATATAATGTTAATTTGGTTTGGTCGTGCATTGGTTGTGTCGGAAATTATATAGTGATTGGAAACCATACCATGGTTATTAAACATCGAAGGGGCATGAAAAAATCACGATAATGAATTTTATAATTTTTCTTGGTTGTATATATTTACCGTATGCTATTCATTAAACTGGAGATTTATGAGTTGTACCATTTGCATGGGATTTCGGGTTAAATGCGGACACTTGTGCCACTATCCATTGTCGAATCTCAGGATTAACGTGCTACGGTCACAATCCCCCCAAACCAGTTTAGGGAAATGACCCTGCCAACCCTAACCAAATTTTTCATTCTTTTCCAACTTCGACAGTGTTGCGCCTCTGCAACCATGCCGCCTCCATACCTATTTTACCAATGTTCGATTTCATTGGCTTTGGCCACTGTGGAACCTCTATAGGTAAGCGGAGCCTCTGCACAGTCTCGGGAGGTTGCATTTTATGGCTTAGTAGGTTATTTCTTTACTATGTTTAAGCAAATCTCCAGTTTTCTAACCATTTGGGAGATGGTTGCAGGTTACAGGGCTTGACTCCACTGCTGAGGTAGCCCATGTTACTTTTTGTCTGGTCTCGGGCTTCTGCCACCGTCTTAAACAAAATCTTCCCATTCCCTCCGTCGATAAGACCTTAAGTTCGACCCTTAAGCTAGGTACTCGTTATTTGCCAGATAATAGCTTGGTAAAATTATGGGTCTCACTCCTGCTATTTCCTTTGGTAGTAATACGAACTTACCCTGCGAATTCATTTCTTGACCAGGTAAGGTATATATAACATTTTTCTTTTGTATGCATAATTCCTCTTTAACAGTTAGAGTATATAGGTCTCTCACTCAACATTTTCTGTCAATGGCGTAGGTAACTTACTCAAGTCAATGATGAGGGTTTTCTTGCAAGACTTCTTTACAAGAGTGAGCTTCATTTTTCGTTTACCATTCTTTCGTCCTTGTACAAGCACTAAATTCTCCGTCTATTACTTAAAATTCTCAGCGTAACCCCTCTAGATTTGGCTCTGTGGTGCTCTGTGGCGTTGTCTAAATTGGATAATTTAATTTGAAGGCAATGGAATGTCGCACGTTTGATTTTCCTATGTGTTCAAGGGTTCTTCTGATGCAAAATTAGCTATGTGTAGTTTTCTTGAATCTCTTCTGTAATTTTAAGGGTTTTATTCTTGGTTAACTGTCGAGTACTTGGGTTCACCTGAGAGGGTAATTCCTCTTTTAATAACATTGATTAATGTTTTAATATTTTCCATAGTTAATGGCTTGACTCTCTCGATTTCTTGGTAGACATATATCTTATCTGTTTATTTAAAGTTTGGCCCTCTCTCAGGGAAGTAATTCCATAAAGAAAAATTCATGTTTTGTTAAGATATATGTATATTGTTATTTGCTATATTTCGCTAGTCTTTATCATTACTTGTCATATTAGCTCGATGAGCTTGTTACCTTTATTGTCGGCGTAGAATTAGTCTTTTTCTCTATAATAATGAAACACAGAGAGAAAGTTTCACTTGTAGCTATTATTCTTTGTATTGACTGCTACAGTTTTGAGTTTCACTATGCACATTTTCTTCAGAGTTTAAATGTGCATGCATTTCATTCATATAGGGGTTTTACTACTATTTCTTTAATGTTTTATTTCTAGTTCTTTGGTCAATTGGAGATTTCTAGAACATCTGGGTTTTTGGAGTTGTTATACAACTTTGTTGTCCATGTATATCATAGTTACAGGAAAACGACCAGTTCTGGGGTCTAGGGTTTGGGCCTTGGACCCTGAACTAACAATTTCTTCCAGTTCATATTTTTAGTTGTATATTTCTGTATTTATTTAGTTTGGTACTGAGGTTACGGTTCACACTATATTTTCTCTGAAATGCAGACTTTAACTTCAATATATATAATTTTTTTACACAAACCAAATACAATTATCAATCCCACAATAAAGTCTGGGATACAATACAAGAAAGACAGATATAATGTACCCTCAACATGCACAACATAAAATTCTTCATTTCCATAATGTCATGAAACAATTCCTATATTAAAATAATGCGATCTAAAACATTCTTCTATTAAATAAGTATGTCTAACATATTTGCATTACATGAGTCCGTCTAAACATTTATGTATTAAATAAATATGTATACTTACCTCGCTTCAGAATCTGTTGATGATGGCCTCCCTACCATTTGAGAGAGGCAATTACGTAGTCATCTCCCCATGTGCTCCACACCTAAGATGAGTAGGTTGACAGAAATTCTAAAAGAGACCTCAGGACCCCAAGTCAAGTACTCTTCTTTTCCAGGATTCTGGAATGATGAGTGTTTCCACTGGTCACCACCAGCTCATAAAATCATCACCCTCTTCCTTTCTATCCTTAGTCATAGAACAAAAGAAAACCCCTTTTATTCACTGGGATGTACTTTTATCCCTGGAGGAAAGGTAATTGTCTTTAACTGTTTTCTGTTCAACCACTCTCAGTTCTTGGAATACTTTATCATCAGTATTTTAACTTCTTATGGAATCACTATTCCATAATTAAATTTTATTTCAACAAAACATAATTAATTTATGTTCATTAAATAATATTTTTTGTCAAAAAAAATAAATGTTTAAGTCTTTTTTTAAAATAAATAACATAACAACTAGTTAGCAATAAGGCCAACTATCACAACTTTAAAGCTATATAATTATTACTATTTTAAGTTGTTATACCTAAGTTGATATTAACTTATATTAATCAATGAAATAATAGTAATAATAAAGCATAATATTCTATCATTTAATTTCATTGGAATTTAAGACTAGAATTTTTTTATGCAAAAATCCATCTTAAATTGAATTTCACTCTTTAATTATTTGATCGATGCCCAAAAAATAACTATCCTTATTTTTAAAATCAGCGTTTGCGTGCAGTAATGGTGATCTGTTTATCAAATCCTAAACAAATAATTAGCATTGATTTCACTCGGTTAACATTTAAAAGGAAGAAATGCCAATTTTGAGAAATATGGAATATGGATGATTCAGATGTCTTACAAATTTGGTTCTCCTTTGATCCAGGTGTATTATCTAATGACTTTCAACTCAATGATCAAACACATTTTCTACTCAATACAGATGTGGAGATCCCTTACCAAACTAAATGTCTTTACAACCATATTTCTCCTTTAGTATCTATGATTCTTTGATCTGGATGTTTCTTTTATACGAGGAAAAACATAGATACCTCTTACAATCTAGATGTTTTCCAATATGGATATATCCTCCACGTGGCTAACACTTCAATTCATGGATTCAGACATCTAGGCCCTTGTTATAACTTTAAATTAGTTTCATGATAAATACTTTATAGATATTTATAGATGGATATTTATGGAAATCTATCAAAAATATTCCCATCTTATATTAATTGATAAGTACCTTAAGAATATCATACACCTAGTGCTTTCAAAGCATGTAATTGTAAGAGATTAATATGGTTTGAATAGATGTCTAGCAAACCTTGAATTTCATTTAGGGAAATATGAAGGATTTATTCACACAATACCATATTACCCCCCCTTTTTTTTTCTTCAATATTGGAATTTATTAGATGTACTTTTAATCTCCCTTCAAAGGAACAAAAGGGTACTTTCATGAATTTCATTATGGTTTATAAAGGAATAAACCACTCTTTACACAAATAAAGATACTGTGGTGTAGAAGATTTAGATGTGTCGAAATGTGGGAGTGAAAAGGTACGATAAGTGTGGTATTTGTATATTTAGAGAAACGGTTCTTCAAAGGAAAGGTTGTGGGATTTATTGTGCACACGAATAGAAAGTAAACTAAGTGTGGATATTAGTATGAAGATAATAACATGTAATATTATTGAATATAAAGTGTTTGGGGTGTGAAGGGTTTGATTGAAACTACAAGTCTCTACATAAAGTTTCAAAATTTAAATATGCAATACTAAGAAAGATAAGTGAAGGATATATTTAAGGATTAATTTAGAATTAATATGGTAATACCTTTCTACTGTGATACAAGAAAATGGATGAACAAGCATATCTACAAAAGACCTTAGATATGTGATACTTTTCTTTCTTGAGATGTGCATCATCTCAGATCCTCATGATGCTCAAAGTTATCATGTTTATTACCTCCATATTTAGTGATGAATGCTGGTGGAATTTTGCACGAAAATAACTTTTAATATAAGTCTTCTTACTAAATACCTGATGCCATAATGTCAAGTCATCTTTCCTGCTGATTAAAACATCCAAGAATAATATTATCATATTTCTTTTAAATTTGAGGTAGTATCTAGAATCAAAGTTGGTAAACACATTACTCATAAAGAAATGTAGGGTATCAAATAGTTTATTTTTTTTGGTAAATTGTGATAATCTATTAATTTCAAAAACATAAAAATACATATTTTACAGGCAGGGTTGGTAAGTTGTGCTTAACCGATCCTTGCCTTTGTTACATGTTTCTTGGCTGCTGCAGGGGAGGGGGTTGGCCCAAAAAAAACTTGAAAAAGAGCATTACATTGTGCGCAGTAGCGCTGATACATCTAGGAGCTAGAGAGTAGAACATAGCAGTAAATCCCTGTGGGCACAGATGAAAAGAAAATAAAATAAAACTGAATAGTTGCGCAGACATTATTCATCCTCATCATCACTGCAGTGGGGATTCTCCTCGTTGATGGGATAGGTAGGGGCCTGCGCAACAACCGCTTCCACAGTAGCTTCCACTTTAGCAGCAGTTCGCTTGGGGAGATTAGCAGGAGCGCAGAGGATAGGGGAATCAATTTATACTCCTTCAAGGAGCTTCTTCCAAACATCATTGGAATGCATAATCCATATGTCTGTATCCTCATCACCATACGTAGGACTATTCGGTGGTACCAGAATGCTATGAAAAGAGGGAGCTTAGGGAGAGAAGGTGGACCTCCTCGCGCCTCTACTTCCCCTTTTTGTAGGTTTCCTAGAGGATTGTGCTCGCTTCTCGGGGGCTAAATGATGGCTGGTAGGGGTGCTGGACGAGGAGCCTTCAATCCATTCGAGGTGATTATCCTTGCCGCAATGGTAACAACCTAGAAGAGCCCCTCTCTAGCCACCGCAAATAGTGCATTGACGCACCTTGGGGACCATAGTGCACTTGGGAGGGGAGGTGGAGGGGACACAGGGGCAGGA
This sequence comes from Pinus albicaulis, assembly GCA_034641835.2. Lineage (NCBI taxonomy): Eukaryota > Viridiplantae > Streptophyta > Pinopsida > Pinales > Pinaceae > Pinus > Pinus albicaulis. The sequence goes on from JAXQQM020075293.1 coordinate 40,773, forward strand.
GAAGCTGCAGAGGGTGGGGGACAGGTGCACAGTATGAAGAGCGCCAGGTAGAGGCAGACTGCGCAGCTCCACTCCAGGACTGAGACTTCAAAATTTATTGGAATTAGTGAGCATCCATATTAGAAGGAGGAGAGCTAAAAGCAGTAGAGAGGAGATGAGGGGGGAAAGGAGAAGAGATCGGGAGGATATATAGGATTGAGGATGAAGATTCTCATAGAGTTAATGGATGATCTCATCACAGTACTACATGTGGAGCTCAAGTCGATGAGCAGGCGTAGAGGGGTAGGCATGGTTGCATTGCTAGTTAAACATCATGGGCATTAATGGTGCTATGGGTGAGGTGATAATCAGGGTCAGGTAACACAAGGCCTGTTCGATATGCATTATCTCTGGTTCTGCAAAGAGCGTGCGAGGACTTAACAATAATTGGATCCGCTGCAGGTGGGGAACTGTGTTGGGGATTCGCATAGTCCGTATGAGTAGGGAATTGATGATCACTCTTGTCAAGTGTGTCACCCGCATCCGGGGGTAGGGTATCAAATATTTAATATTTAAATAATAATCACATTACGCATGAAATAACATTAATAAACTTGGAAGGTCATTTGTGTGTCATATATTTAGATGGTTTAAACCCCCACCACCTCTATTCTTGTATTGATTCTACCTTGTTGCTATCATATCTTGTTACAAGGGAGATCATCCCTTGTTTTGTAAAGTGGTGGCTTGTATTAAATAAATAATGCTAGGAGCCAAAGTAAAAGGAAATACATTGTTGAAGTTGAGTGAGAGAATTCATTATGATTTCACTACTACTTGAATATAATTACTCATCTTATTAAGGTAATCTAAATTATATTTTTTTTAAGAAGATATTCAAGCCTCATTACATCCAAAGGCATCAAATAAAATTTTCAAAAGCAACACTTTGTTTTCATAATCATCGAATCTAAGAGTGTATGTTTAGCATGAGGTCTAAATAGAGTTTTTGTTTATTTTAATATGGAAGTTAGTGATACTACAATGTCGTTAGGGTGTCTTAGACAAGTGTTTAGGAAATAAACCAACAAAACATAGTGGTGATCTCTTTAGACAAATTTGTGAGATGTGAATACCTCAAAATTAGTATCAAGGTCAAGTTTTTATTGATGTGATTATAGCTATACTAACACATAAATAAGCATAAAAATGAATACAAAATGATCTACAACTTAAATAATAAGATGATTAACCTAGAAAATTAATTTCCATTGGGTCATATCACACACACAGAAACACAAAGATACATAATGTTTTCTAAATAATCCTATGATAACTCTCATGAAATATGTAGAGAAGAGCTACCTAAAACTAATTTTACTAATAATAGATGTCGTTAATCTTGACAAGATAACATGACTATATATTTATACAAATATAAAAATAATTAGAGGAAGTAATTAAAATATTCCAATGCTCCCCCTTACTTTTGATTGATAAATAATTCTATCACTAATTTATATAACTTCACATTTTAAAATTTCTCTACAAGCTTACAATCCTTAAATTTTTTCTATCATGATTTCCCAATATTCTCTTTCTGAATTGGTCTTATAATAGTTGAGATTAACTCTAAAGAACTATTTTACTTGCTATACTTTTGCATGTTCATGGAAATTATCGTTTCCTCTATGCCCTATGATATTTTTCTTATTTTTTCTCGAAACCTTACAATTATCAATATTTTTCTATTATTTAGTTTCATCTTTACTTTGTTATTTTTCTTCAATATTTCCTCATCATTTTTTTCTTCTTCATTTAGTTCCTTTTATACATCCATTTGTACTTCAACTACTATTGATTGAACACTTCTATGAACCATTAACACCAAAAGTAACATGATTAGTTCTTTCATCTCCTCTTCCACTACTAAAACAACTTTAATGACTCTAATCAATGTCTTTATTCTTTTTCTTCCTTGTTCTATAATACTTATGGTAGATTTTTCATACCCACTTTCATCTCTAGCATACCTGAGACTTGCAAGCCAGTCCATAAGAAATTCTAATTCAGTATTATCAACAAATTTAACATTCACTACATCCTCGTTCATATCTTTAACTACACCCATTGCTATATTATACTAACATTTTTCTATTATTGAAAAAGAGTTTTGTTTTCATGTTTAACTTTAAACTCATCATGAACGTGCGTATTTACGCTATGGGATCCACTTTTTTCACCATGCTCATTCTTTGCATTTTTAAGAAATTCTCCTTTCTCTTCTAAAGTGTCTTCAACAAACTCCTTTGTAATGTTCAAGATAACTACATTCTCCATGTATTCTTTATCTTCTCCTACTTTAGAATTCTCTTCCATAGGTCCTCCAATTATTTCTACAATTTGAAAATATTCTATCTCATTTGTTCCAATAATAACTTCATAAAAAGGTACAATTATTTTTTACTTATATTCATGTTCATCCATGCTTTTTCCCCTTTCATTGTAATTTCTAGAACAATGCTCTCATCCAAACCTTGTTGAATAAGAGTTAATGCTATTTCATCATCCTTTCTATTTCCTATGAGCCAATACTTTTATCTTTTAATCACGATCTCATCAAGTGTTTGATTTGGAGGTTCTTCAAAACCATTCAAAACAATATTAGATAAGTACCATAGGTTGCCTAATTTTTGGTTTATACAATACCATTCTACATTATATCACATAAATATTCTTCACATATTATAGCTCGTATCTTAACACACCAAAAAGTATCATTTTTACCACAATAACTAGGAGGTCATGGGAGCTAAGAACTATTACTAAAATTCACTAAATGATGTGGGTCCATCAATATGGATTTGAGTAATAGTTATTATCTTTTATTGAAAATTTTAAGGATATAAATCTACCTTGAAGTTTAGAATTGTTGGAAAAAAATATTATTCCATAATATCCAAAATATAAAAATGTTTGGCAATTCTTTTGTAGAAATACTCAAATTTAGGAAAATTATTTAAAAAAATAATAGAACAGTGATTTTGTTTTTTTTTTTTTTTTTACTTCATAACATTTGGGAAGAATTTTAGAATTCAATACCATCACTCAAGCTACAAACTGAATCTCAACTAAACTAAGCTACATAAAAATGAACACAAATGTTTTTCAACACAATATAGTAGGCTCATGTATCTATAGACAAAAAAACAATCCTTCAGACATTCTATGATCCCAAGATTAGATACATAGACTTTTTATCCAACTATCTTTTTTACTGAAGCAACATATTGCATTCTTCAACCATAAACTAGAAGAGTAGCCCAAATAATCTGAAATTTAACTCTATCCTTATTTCTTGGGTTCAGAGGAACCAACAACACTCGTATGACATATAAAGTACAAAATTGCATAGGATACCAACTCTAAAGCTCGAAGTTGAATTTTCCTAGACTAAAGTCTCTTCCCTTGAATGCTTATTTAAATACACAACCTAACTGAAAAATCGACATGTGTTGTTGAACCTCATCAACCTATTTTCATACATCACCCATACTATGATACAAATTTGAAAGAGAGAAAAATAAAATACTAATAGTTCCATTTGTATTAAGACTTGAATAAATATACAACTAAATAAAAGAACGAATTGTGGCTCAATCAATAAGATTTCAAGTTCACTGATTCACTACACACCATTTCTTTAGAAAATTGTAAGATAATTCTGAAAAAAATATATAAAAAATATTTCAAAATAAAATTATAATATTCTCATTCTTTGAATGACAATGTCTGGTAATTGTTGCATTTCCGTTTGTTTTTTATTATTGGTATGTAATCCAACAAAAATTAAAAGATAGATTTAATGAAAAATACAACCAAAGTAATATTGACAAATTCTGGTCCTAAAATCTTGCATTCCTTGTCTTAATTATTGAAAAAAATTAGTGGATTCGCCACCTTTGGGTTATGTTCTTACGGTCTATACTGTATGAAGAAAAAACCAATCTAAATATACGTATCAATACATATTTATGTTTGAATAGACAAGCTTTAATGGTGTTTCTGTGGGCTTCTATCCAAGAAATTTCAAATAGCATATTAATTTTCCCTCAAATCTTGGATCATCCATCCTTCTACCACTCTTCCTACAACTTTCTTCGTTAAGGTAAATTGAGCAAGTCAATTTATCATCACCGTTAAATACTGAATACAGTTTCTTCATCAAGATAAATTGGGTTGGTCGACCTCTCCAGCCTCTCACATACCTAAAAATGATAAATTTGACTATATATTTGATTCATGAATCCCGCTAGACGTTAGACCCTGGGTGTGATTAGGATGTGACTATCTATCATATCTTTTAACCTGCAATTCAGGATATTATTGTTAAGACATATACAACTACTACCAAATATTATATTCTGAATGGAACTTATAGTAAAGAACCTATAATTATTTCATATGTAATGGGGAAAACTCCAATTGCAAGCCATGATTCATGTGTGAAGAAAATAATTGTGCCTACCACAACCATTTTGGTGCACCTACGGGCTGGTTCCTGTTGGTCTTCCAGTAAACCCACCTTAAAGGGTAATAGGTGAATGGATACGAGAAAATGCACATTCGAATAACTTGAAATAGTGGTTGCAAATTAAAAGGACAAGGAAATCAAAGGGGAGAATGGATATTAGAATGTAAACACGTTTATCATATTTATTTGTTTTATGAGAAAAAAATATTGTTTATTTTCATTATTAAAACTTGGGCAAGGAGAGGTAAACTATATCGTAATGGATTTTAGGTAAAATAGGTTAAAATAATTATTATTTATAAATTGGATATTGGTAATGATTAAGAAATATTTATATTGAATTTTGATTTTCATTGTATATTAGTTTTTTTTTTTTTTTTAAATTAAAATTGAGAATTCAATTTGTGTTATTTTTTATTATTATTTAAATTTGTCTATTTGTAAGGTGATTAGTTGAGTTTTTATTATGGATTCTTTAGTAACCTTCATTTATATTAGTTATTATTTTCTCATTTTTTATTTTATTTGGTTTTTATTTAATTATATAATTTTTAAAATTTTCTATTGTTTCAATCTTTATCAATCAGTATTTTCTATTTAAAATGTTATATATATATATATAGATATATATATTTCATAATTTTTAATAATGACATTCAACAATATTTTATTACTAGTTTTATTTTTTCAATAAATTATTTTATCTTTATTATTTTTTAGTTTAATAAAACTATATTTACTAAACTCCCAATACTAACTATTATATTATCATTATTTCATTAAATAATAATTAAATATAATATAATTAAAAATATAATTTAATATATATTTTTTCAAATCTATTTTCATTAATCTTAACCAAATTAAAGTTCATTTATTTTATTTCTATATTAATTAAATTTCAAAAAAAATCAATATTAACCACATTACCTTCATTTAATTTTATATTAATTAAATTTAAGAAAGAAAATCAGAGTCCTCACGGCCAATCCCAATCCCATCGCAACCGTTTCTTATCAATATGAGGAAAAATGCATCTTACAAACATACATGCTAACTTTTAATAAATATCAATTTTTTTATAACATTTAATTAATCTAAAAGTAAAATAAAATCCAAATCAGTAGTTATAGCCGTTGGTAATTTTTCAGTATAAATAAATAAATATTTTTTCAGTATAGATAAATAAAGGCGGTAGGAAATTTCATCAAAGAAAAGAACTTGTAGAAACTCGAAACCTCTCGATGACAGCAAAGCATAAACTGAATCGTATTGTTTAATATTCCTGGTCCAAGGATTCTGTACCCCAGTTCCTTATCCTTTGCTTTCTGCATATCTGACGCCATTCCTTTGTCCTATTAATATGTGGTTTAATGATAAGTGTTATTGAGTGAAACTATTGAGTGAAGCTAATGATACTGTAGTTCAAATTTTATAGAGTATATGACCTCTTATCATCTACATTTTCTTTATCATATTTTTGGTGTTTTAAGCTAATCATAAATTTTACTAAATCATAAATTATAAGATTTGGTATATTTAGCTTAATTATAACATCTGGTATATCTAGATATACTAAATCATCAATTTCAGTATATCAAATCAACTTTCAAATTATCATAAAATCTGATAAATCTAATATACTCTTTATTTTATCTGATAAATCTAATATACTCTTCATATTATAAAATGAAATCTGATAAATATAATATACTCTTCATATTATAAAGTAGCCTCTAATTTGTTTTTATGTGCTTCTAGCTATGAAATTTCCAATAGCATATTATTGTCTGTCTATGACATTACATGTCATTATTGTTAATGTAATATACGTAAAAATGAAAGGAGAATTGATTTCAAATGTTCGGATCATCAATCCTCCTTGTACTCTCAAATTTTCTTCCTTCAGGTAAAGTGGGTTAGTCAAGTTATCATCATTATCAAATGGTGAATACAATTCTTTCATCAAGATAAACTGGGTTGGTCGAGCTCTCGAGTCTCTCACATTGATTAATTTGACTAGATGTTTTGTGAGTCATGAATCCAAGTGCATGTTATTTCTGTGATTAGGATGAAACTATTTGCCATATTTTCTAATGTGCAATTCAAGAGATTAACTGCTACTCAAGAAAGAAATGGAACTGACAGTAAAGAATCTATAATTTCTATAATTTCTTTATTTGTAATGGAACAAAATTGATATGTAAGTTCTGATTTATCAAAGAAGAAAATAATTGTACCTATTACATCCGTTTAGGTACATCCATTTAGGTGCATCTACATGTTGGTTCCACTCAATATTTCACTAAACCTACCTTATGATTTATCTAGAAAGAAAATAATTGTACCTGGTACAACCATTTAGGTGGATCTACATGTTGGTTCCACTCCATATTTCAGTAAACCCGCTTTAAAGAAGGGTTCCACTCAATATTTCACTAAACCCGCCTTAAAGGATAATGTACTAATGGACAGAGAAGAAAAACATATTAAAATGACTTGAAATAGTAGGTGTCTCTTAAAGGATAGAGAAATCACACTATGGAGTGTGATCTTAGAATGGCTTAATTCTAAATGTTAAATATTTAACTTTTTTACATGTTTCTGACATTCATTTGTTTTATGACAAATTTTTAGCGTTTATTTTGATTAAATTATAAAATTGGAAAAAGACATATAAAATATATCTTTAATTTAAAAAAAATAAATTTAAAAATTTATTAATTTTTGATAAAAAAAAAAAAATTAATTATATATAATTTAATATATATTTTAAAATCCATCTTCATCCATATTAGTAACATTACCACTCATTTATTTTAATTTATATTAAAAAACAAAGAAATTCCTCAATCCTTTCTTTCTAAGTGTTCCATTATGGGAAAAAATACATAGTAAAAAAATGATATCATTTAATAAATATAAAAAATTTAGAACATCTACTAAATTTGGAATTAAAATAAAATCGAAATGAATAATTATCTACAGCCGTTGGAAATGCTTGGGAGATTGGCGTAAGGAGGCCATGTTTTTTTTAGATAAATTTTACCACATTTTGATCACAGTTGTCTAGCTTTAAAATTTAATTTTGTATCTCTAGTGTTAATCAATTTCCTATATTTGAAAAAAGATTTCCCACAATCAGATTTCTATGTAAAAAATCTCAAATTTGCGGTCTAGGCAAAATCGCCCTTTTTCGCTAGGAAATATGATTAGCCTGTGTGCTGATGGACGCAACTTTGCATTGTGCGCTAGGGAATATGATCCGCCTCTCTGCTCATGGACCCAACTTTGCATTTTTATTACAAGAAAGAAAACAACCTTACCCAATGTAGAAACTCGGGACGTCTGGAGGACAGCAAAGCATAAACTATATCGGTATGGTTTAGGGATCCCCGTGCAGGGATTCTCGACCCCAGTCCCTTATCCCCTGCTTTGTGCATATCTGACGCCATTACCTTATCGTTTGCTGTGTGTACCTTTCACGCCGTTCCCCTATCTTTTGCTTGCAAGCATAAACTGCTTTTGCATTGTTTCATGTTCTCCGAGTAAAGCCCGGTGGGTCATTAGGTTGTGGTTTGCCGGGTGCATATTCAAACGATGTGAGGAGAGCATGCGAGTGTTTGTCTATCGCTGGGAAAAGATGTTTTGATTACCAGTGAGGTGAGCATCTGGATGAGACTAAAGCTGAGAAAATGATAGCAGCGCATCAATTCTATGCCGCTCAACGTCGGCGCAGGACGCATCGAATCATACACCTAATTTTCTATAATCCCATGTTATTTCCTTTCAACAAAGTCGACCTGTCCATTAGATTCTAGTGGTTTGTGCGTTCTCTATGTATAAATATCCCTCTTCCCTTTCCTTCGTTACAAACTAAAACATCATTCTATTCCTCCGGACGTTCGATGTTATCTAGTAATAGAGCTAATTGTGAAGAAATTCGTGTAGACTCTTGCATGTAGAGACAGAGAGTGTTACTCAGCCAAGAATGACTTGCCCGCATAATGTTGTGGATTATGGTTCATCATACCCATTACAGTCCTGTGGGCAAGTCTTCTTCGGCGTAGCATCGCTCTCCTCCTTTCATGCCAGGCTCTGCACGACGACGGAGTCGCATTCCCGGATCAGAGATTTTCATAAGTTATGGAAAAGTGGTTCTATATTGTTGGCCTGTCAAGATCATTTGGAGTGCTTTATTAGGACCAAGGCGTTTGTTGGGTTCTGCTGATTCATATGTCATTTGAATTTAGAATCTCTTGGTACATAAAACAGTCATTAGCACCTAAGAATTTGTTGAGGTTTGCTCATTTATATCTAATTTGAACTTAGAATGTCTTGATAGATATCAGTTCATTTTCACGCAGCTTATTAATTAAATTATCCTTAAAATTTCATTGCATATTAGGTTAATTATGTTACATTAATAAGCTTCTATAATGAGATATATAGCTATCTGCATTTCATTCCATATTAGGTTAATAATGTTGCATTAATAGGACTGTATAATGAGATATATAGCTCTGTGCATTAATGGGCTTGTATAATGAGATATGTAGCTCTCTGACTGATATACGTATATGCATGTAACCAGCACGGCTACAGTGCGGAAGGTAAACTCCCCGTGACCATGTTGTCATCGTCTTCTTCAGAAGTTAGTATATAACTTTGGGCATTATGATATATTGAGATTAATTTTAAATCCATTAAATTCACTGAACATTTAGAAAAAATCTTTTTTTTAAGAAATTGTGCATATGGCTTTGAGGCACACATGATCTTGCCCAAATCCAATTCTCACCCCTTAATGTTGGACCACGTAGACACGACTGTAAACAAAAATTTCATTTACAAACATCTCCGTTGCTATCATTTACCCTGTTTGTTTTATTTATATTATTATTCTAATAGTGAAATATTTAAAAATAAAATACTAAAAATATATTTCATATTAGTCTTTCATTTCGATATGTTAAACACTTCACAATATATAAAAGACATCGCAAATGTTTTTAATTTATTTTCTCTCCATTCCATGAAGAAGATTGGCCTTCTCATTAGTATTAATGGTAGTGGATAAACCCACTAATGTGAGTTACACTTTTGTGAGAATTAGGGGCGAAAAAGTAATTTTCCTAATAGTTCGGCCAAACTTTTATAAAAGTTTGGCCAAACTATTTTAGAGTTCAGTTGAACTTTCAAAATTAGTTCGGGTGAACTCATTTTGCCGTTTACATTGATAGCGTACTCACGGCGTGGGCAAACATATTTTCGGTCGGAGATGAGAAAACCGGCAACAGAAGTTCGGCTGAATTATTAGTTTGGCTAGACTAATAGTTCAGCCAAACTTTTAAAATAATCTGGCTGAACTTTCCTTTATAAATATACTAGCACGGAAACGTGGATGGGTTTCGGGCTTATTAGCATTTCCGTAACTTTGTCTGTTGTGTTTGTTGACATTGTTGTTTTTGATGTATGCTGTGTGCGTTTGTTGAGATTGTTGTGTTTCTTGTATGCTGTGTTTTCTGTTTGTTGTTGCAGAGTCTTGGTGTTGCGTAGGGGCGAGGAGGTGAGAAATTTGTTGGTTTGATATTGTTTATGTTCTTTGTGAATTTTTTTTATTATTGTTCTATTGTTTTAATTTTATTTTTGTGTTTTTTTGTTTGTAGGTAATTTTTAATCTGCATCCTCCACGACGTCCTCATTGATCTCTTGCTTGTCTTCTCATTGTAGCCTCGTATCCGAATTTCCAGGTTAGTACAACACCCTGCTGTTCCCGATCTGTTACTCTTCTGAAAAATATTATCAACGTCCATGAATGGGAAATCATAAATAAAACTGTGGGATCTGAATAATTTTGTGATCGATCAACTAATTGAATAGGACCCTAGGGGGTTGTCAAGATATGGGAATCCCATGGACAGGTCGAATCGTTTGTCCTTTCAAGTCATTCGTCTGTCCTTTAAGTATAGTATTAGATGTATGCTAAAGTCAATGCCGTGGGATTGGTCACACTACATAGCTCCTCTCAACCACTAACCACCCACGAAAATAGAGTAAATAAATATCTAATTACAACACCTTGCTATGTTAAAACATGTTATTCTTCTTTAGGGTTCCTTGTATGCATGTTTTCTTAAATTGTCGTCAAACTTTTCACAATCACCTTCATGATTTTCCTCAATATGAATGTGGGATACCTTTTATACCTGGATTTATGAAATTTGCATCTACTTGGAGAACCAAAGTCATGGATGAGTTGAAAACCAAATATTTTTTTCTCTCGGATTTTGACTTTTGCTTACCTTCATATTTTTATGTTCATGATTGATCATCTCCAGGCATGTCCTTATTTCATTGCCCGCTTAGTTGCATATTTTTACAACTGTGATTTTTCAATTTTTTTGCTGCTTGAAGAAATTTTACAAAACAGTGCAGCTTAAGTTTTCTATGGTTCAAAATGACATGACTGACTTCAAATAAAACAACCTTCAGAATTGATTTCAAATGTCTAGCCCTTCAAGAAGACCAAGTAAAACCAAAAAACAACTCCATAACTTGAAAACCATGGCATTCAGAAAATCCATTCTTTCAGTACATTGAAATATACAGGGAAAGGAAGGTAATAGCATTTCAAGTAGGGAAGATTAAGATGTCATAACACAACTCTGGTATATAAGCACAGTCTTCAATTCCATTGTTTTGTAGGTAAAGTAATACCTCTACATTAAAGAATTTGATAAGGTTACTGTACATAACATCATCTACTTTATATTTAAGCGTATTTTTTTAAAGAAAAATAACACACAAAGGCTAATATTTGAATCGCTCAGGAGATTCAAAGAACCTCAAAAGAAAATATTGAAACACTTATTTATTCCTTCACAACCAGGTATATTTCATAAAAAAATTATTTAGTCTGTGAATTTTATTTCCTCTGTAGTGTTTTTCGAGGTTATCCAGTTTGTTAGCAATCATGAATGGGTTGCAAAAGTAGATAACAGATCCAAACAAAGAGAGTTGTAGTTTAGAAGTACCCTTGTGAAATTACACATCACAAGAACAAGGTATCCACATAATATCTCATCATCATAGCTTGATTATATTTATATAATTAAGTCCATAACCATTCTCCCTAAAATGGGATTGATTTGGTCAAGTTTGATCACTCGAGTCTACCCCAAAGCAGTTATACTTGATCCACATTTCCTGGCCCTTTCTACACCTTGTTGGTTACAATCAACTTGGGTAGAAAACTTAGTGAGTCATATCTAACTAGTTGCATCCCCTTAGTGTTGAAATTTACAATCTTCACATTAAAGAATTGTATAAGATTGCTATACAGAACATCATCTACTTTTTACTAAAGCATTTTTTTTTAAAGACAAATAACAAACATAGGCTAATATTTGAATCGCATAGGAAACTCAAAGAACCTCAAAAACAGATAGTGAAACACTTATTTATTCCTTCACAACTAGGTACATTTCATAAAAAAATTATATAATCTATGGATTTTCCTTTCTCCGTAGTATTTTTCGAGGTTATCCAGTTTGTTAGAAATCACAATTCGGTTGCAGAAGTAGATAACAAATCCAAACAATGGGAACTACAGTTTAGAAGCACCCTTGTGATATTACACATCACAAGAACAAGTTATTCACATAATTTCTCATCATAATAGCTTGATTATATTTATACAATTAAGTCCATAACCATTCTCCCTAAAACGGGATTTATTTGGTGAAGTTTGATCACACAATTCTACCCCAAAGCAGTTATACAATCCACATTTCCTAGCCCTTTCTACACCTATTTGGTTACGATCAACTTGGGTAGAAAACATAATTAGTCCTATCCAACCAGTTGCATCCCCTTAGTGTTGAAATTTACTATATTCACATTAAACCATTGTATAAGTTTACTCTACAGAACATCATCTAATTTTTACTAAAGCATATTTTTTTAAAGAAAAATAGAAAACCAAGGCTAATATTTAAATCACATAGGCAATTCAAAGAACCTCAAAAACAAATATTCAAACAATTATTTATTCCTTCAAAACCAGGCACATTTCATAAAAAAATTATATAATCTGTGGATTTTCTTTCCTCTATAGTGTTTTTCGATTTTATCCAATTTGTTAGAAATCACAAGTGTGTTGTAGAAGTAGATAACATATCCAAACAAAAAGAGCTAGAGTTTAGAAACACCCTTGTACATATCATTTCTCCCACAAACTCATAAAGGTGTGACTTTTGACATAACTTCAACAACCACTACCACTAGTTGTTTTAGTAAGTGCATAAAATAATTTTGCAAACGACGTACCTGTCATTTCTCCCACAAACTCGTCAAGCTGTGACTTTTGACATAACTTCATCAACTACTACCACTAATTGTTTTAGTAAGTGCATAAAATAATTTTGCAAACAATGTACATTTTATTTCTCCCACAAACTCATCAAGATGTGACTTTTGACATAACTTAATCAACCACTACCAACTTTTGACATAACCTCATCAACAACTACCACTAGTTGTTTTAGTAAGTGCATCAAATAATTTTTCAAACCATGTATATGTCATTTCTCCCACAAACTCACCAAGGTGTGACTTTTGACATAAATTCATCTACCACTACCACTATTTGTTTAATTAAGTGCAAATCACTGTCACTTTAATGCAAATCGTGTACATGTGACATTTCTGCCATACATGTGTTATTTCTCCCATAAAGGTTTAGGCAAACGTTAAGGCATGTGTCATTTTTATGTCATTTCTCTGTCATTTATATTTAATTTCTCCCATAAACTCTAAGGTAATGCCATTTCTCCCATATATACTATAAGGAAAACTTTAAGGAAAACCATGTACATGTTATTTCTCTCCTAAACTCTAGGAAAGGCAAACTTTAAGGGGCATTTCATTTCTAGATGTGATTTCTCCCATAAATTTTAAGGAAAACTTTAAGGCAAACCATGGACATGCCACTTCATCCACAAGCTAAAAGATTTATCCCATTAATTAAAGGAAAATTTTAAGGCCTAAAAACTGAACCTAAAGTGGCTGAACTTCAATAGGATTTTATTCTATCTCTTGAGTGTTAAATTCTACAATTTCTAAAGGCAGAATCTGTAAAGGGCCAAGTATCCTCTAGATCTAATATTTTTTGAAAGGTGAGATATCTAGTAAATTTCCCTATAGTCAATATCTGGAACAGATCTAAATAGAAGTTCTTCATTTTAGTATCCATAAACCACAACCACTTTCAGGAAAATTGTGCACATGTCTCATTTCTCCCATAGATGTGTCCTTTCTCACATAAACTCTTAAGGAAAAATTTAAAGCATGTGTCATTGACTTTTTCACATTAAATTTAAAGCATGTTCCATTTCTCAAGGTTTTCTCCCATTAATTCAAGGAAAACATTAAGGCTTAAAAACTGAAAGTAGCTGAACTTGCATAGGATAGTATCCCCAAAACTCAAGTGGAGTAAAATGTAAAATGTTAAAAGTGGATTTTTTTATGATGTAATGGATCTTAATAATCTAGATTGACATTGTTGTATTTTATTACTGTACCTAAATTTACACCTTCCATGTTGCTTTATTCTTGTAAAATGTTAAAAGTCGATTGTTTTATGATATAATGGATATAAATAATCTAGATTGACATGGCTGAAGTGATATGATGATAGTGTAGGTTGATGTTGAAGTTGTAAAATTATTGTACATATCAAGAATGAATGATAGTACAAGCCAAAGATGGCATTATTATAAATTATTAAACAATTTGATAAGTGCTAAATCATACTTATTATTAAGGACATAAATAATTTATAAGTTGATTTTTTTTTTTTAATGTCCTTAGCCTATTTAGGATTTTAGAATAAATGTTTCTAGATGTGATTTCTCCCATAAACTTCAAGGCAAATTAAACAACAAAGTAAATTTTAAGGAAAACTAAATTCTAATGCAAACCTTGTACATGTCATTTCTCCCACAAACTCATAAAGGTGTGACTTTTTATATATGTCATTTCTTTGTCATTTCTACCAAAAACTATAAGACAATGTCATTTCTCCCATATACTATAATGAAAACTTTAAGGAAAACTATGTACATGTCATTTCTATCTTAATTCTAGGTAAGGCAAACTTTAAGGCATGTCATTTCTAGATCTAATTTCTCCCATAAACTTAAGGAAAACACTAGACATGCCATTTTTCCCACAAACTAAAGGCTTTTTCTCATAAATTCAAGGCAAACATTAAGGCCTAAAAGTATAAAATGGCTGAAATTCCATATGATTTTGAACTTCCATAGGATTTTAGTCTATCTGTTGAGTGTGAGCTTCTACAAGTTCTAAAGGCAGAGTCTGTAAAGGGCCAGGTAGCCTCTGGATCTCATCTTTTTTGAAAGGTGACATATCTAGTAAATTCCCCTATAGTCAATTTCTAGAATAGATATAAATATAAGCTATTCATTTTTATATCCATAAACCACAACCACTTTAAGGAAAATTGTGTACATGTGTCATTTCTCCCATTAACTCTTAGGAAATTTTTTTAAAGCATGTGTCATTGGCTTTCTCACATTAAATTTAAAGCATGTTTCATTTCTCAAGGTTTTCTGCCATTAATTCAAGGAAAAATTTAAGGGCTAAAAACTAAACCTAATGTAGTTGAAATTCCATAGGATAGGATCCCCCAAACTCAAGGCTTTCTCCCATTAATTCAAGGCAAACTTTAAGGTCTAAAAACTGAACCTAAAGTGGCTGAACTTTCATAGGGTTTTAGTTTGTTTGAAATTCCATAGGATTTTAGTCTGTCTGTTGAGTGTTAACTTATACAAGTTCTAAAGGTAGAGTCTGTAAAGAGCCAGGTAGCCTCTCAATCTCATATTTTCTAAAAGGTGACATATCCAGGAAATGCCCCTACAATCAATCTCTAGAACATATCTAAATAGAAGCTCTTCATTTTAATATCCATAAACCACTAACACTTTTAGGAAAACCATGTACATGTTTCATTTCTCCCATACATGTGTGATTTCTCCCATAAACCCTTAGGCAAACTTTAAAGCATGTGTTGTTTCTCAAGGCTTTCTCCCATTAAATTTAATGAATGTGTCATTTTAGAAGGCTTTCTCCCATTAATTCAAGGCAAAATTTAAGGCCTAAAAAGTGAACCTAAAGTAGTTGAACTTCCATAGGGTAGGATCCCCCAAAATCAAGGCTTCCTCCCTTTAATTCAACGAAACCTTTAAGGCCTAAAAGCTGAATCTAAAGTAGTTGAAGTTCCATAGGATAGGATCCCCAAACTCAAGGCTTTCCCACATTAATTCAAGGAAAACTTTAAGGCCTAAAATGGAACCTAAAATGGCTGAACTTCCATAGGATTTTAGTTTTTTTGTTGAGTATTAACTTCTACAAGTTCTAAAAGAGTCTGTAAAGGGCTAGGTAGCCTCTAGATCTCATCCTTTCTTAAGGCATGTCATTTCAAGATGTGATTTTTGCCATAAATCTTAAGGCAAACTTTAAGGCAAACCATGCATGAACCATGCATATGTGTCATAAATCCCCCTTAAACTCTAGGCAATGCAATCTTTAACGCGTTTCATTTCTAGATGTGAATTCTACCATAAAATTTAAGTCAAATGTTAAGATAAACCATGCACGTGTCATTTATCTCATGCACATGTGTCATTTCTCCCATGCATTTGCAATAAATTTTAATTTAATATATTTTATTGAATTTGTTTTTTTCAAGGATAAAAAAAACCACTAAATATGGTTGAGAAATGGACATTCTGCATAGATGTTTCTTTCTATCCTAATCCAGGGAAAATAGTGATTACATATGTGCTTTCCAATATTGCGACTAGCAAGGTCGTCCAAAGGAAAATGAATATACTAGGAAGAACAAAAAACTACGAGGCATATTATATTGCATTGATATAAAGCTTGGGAACAGCTAGGGAGTAGAGATCAAATGGAATTGTAGTTTTCACCAATTCCAAACTTCTGTGCAACCAGATGAAATGCGTGTACCAAGTTAAGGAGAGACTAAAACAACTACATGGAAAAACAAACAATATTGTTAGCCAATTTCAACTTTTTAGTATAATACATTATACAAATGTTAATAAGATGTGTGTTGATCTATTGCATGGGGCAATGCCAATTGATAATTCATCTATCAAAGATGAATTAATAGATTAATTAGAATTATACGGGGCAATGCTAATGCAAGATTCATCTCCCAAAGATGAATTTGTTTTGAGACTCTCTTCTTCAAAAATTCAAGATTCATATCTCAAAGATGAATTAGTGTTGAGACGCTCTCCTTCACAACTTATTGATGGACATTGTAACATATCTTGGATATGTGTGACGTTTTTACTTGTAAATGCGTATTTTTTAATGACCATGTGTTTTTTTCAATTATGTACCAAGTGTGCTCCCACCACACCATGTAAAGTGCAACTTGGTGAAATTCACATTTGCAACAAGTGGTGAGCTTCACATTTTTATAAAATTAAACTATGAGGACTTCAACAAATTTTTGTTTAAATGGAGTTTCACACTTCTTTTTTAATGACCATGTTTTTTTTTCAATTTTATACCAAGTGTGCTTCCACCATGTTTTCAATTATATACTAAGGGTGCTCTCACGATGTAAAGCACAATTTGGTGAACATAAATTTTTATAAAAAATTTCCTTAAATTGAGTTTCACACATCAATTAATGCTTTAAAAGTTTTATTTTACATAATTTGTGTACACTAAATTAAATTAATTTTTTGAAATTAATTTTTAATTTATTTTACATAGTAATTTCAAAAAATAATTTTAAATGTCCACTGTAGATATATATGTCATGGAGGATGAATGACGAAGATCAATAGAATCCCATATCTCTACGAGAGAGGGGGATCAGGGATCAAGGGATGTTCATGGTATTTAAATATAATCTTAAATCTCCATACATATGCATACATGTGTGTACATATGGAATTGATTTTTTATCAATTTTTTGAGTTAAATTAGTTGTTAATAAGTTTCATTTTTTATTTTTTGCGAGGTGGGAGGACAAGGGTGTCTACTCCATCAATGGAGCATGCCCATGGTTCACGCAATCGTGGTATGATTCATGCAATTTAATCAATGAATATGTACATTTATTTTTATGTATGAATTTATTTTTTAATTGATTATAAATTCATGTTTTTTTATGAAGCTTCCCTCTCGTCTTGTGAGGTTGGTGGTGGTACACATTCCCTTGGAGGGCCATCAATAAGTGCTGGCGAATTGTGTGAAAGTGGTGATATGTATTCTCCTAGAGGCCAATCAATGGATGGTTGTGTTTCTTCTCAACCAATTGGTGGTTGTTCTAGTTCTCAGCAGGGTCATTCTGGTTCTGAACAGTCTCAGGGTGAGCAAGATTCTAGCCAACCATATCGAGGTGGCCATCAGTTTGAATATTTTTTTCATTCAATTTGTACAAACCTTACGGCCTATGGAATACTCGCATGGAAGGTCATTGTAATTGGGTTTCATTTGCAAAAATAATTCTGTGTAAAATAAATTTTCCAAATAAAGAGGAACCTCATCGTTCCCAAGCCTTATAGAAACCACCTTATTTGTATTATAGAAACCTTGTGGCCTATGGAAGACTCGCATGGAACGATGAGGTTCCTCTTTATTTGGAGAAATTATTTTACGCAGAATTCTTTTTGCAAATGAAACCCAATTACAATGACCTTCCCTCTGAATTTTTTGGTCCTAGGAAAGGTCGATTTTGTGATAGTAGGGGCACTAGGCGTGATGTTCAGTTGCCTCGCCCTGAGCCACCATTGGTTAGTTGACCTCTTCGTGTCGAAACTTTATGGTCATAGATGGATGCCACTTCTAAAATTAGTTGAGAAGCAAGGGATGACATCATTGAAAATGTTCAAAGTGGATTGGGTGTAGTCAATGTTTTTCTGAATCGACAAAGAGCACGTGAGAATGCATGCACTAATTTTTTGCATTATATAGATGAAGAGATTGATAGCATGAGTTTATAATATTTCAAAACATATGAAAATATTGTCACAATAGTTGGCAGGACCTAATTGTTCATGAGCAAGAGGGCATGGGAATGATATGTGTTAATGGTTCGGGTGACTATTTTAACACATGTACAATTTGTAGTAAACACATGTATGCATAGATTTATTTGTGTACATTAATCTAAAAAAAATGTATCATTATATGTTAACACCATTTACAGTTGTCACGCTTGATGAATGAAGAAAATGTTAATATCGTGGTCGGAGCCTCCGATTCAAACAATCAAGATGGTCTTCACCATCAATCATACAATCAAGATGGTCTTCACCATCAAGATATGTTGGAAAATGTTAGTGTTTTTTAAGAGAACACATGATGATGTACAATTATTTTTTATCTATTATTATATATATCAAAACATGATGAGATATTTTTAAAATAAATAACTATTCACACACACACACACACACACACACACACACACACACACACATATATATATATATATATCATAAAATGTTTTAAGAGATACCGATTTCGTCTGATATTTTTGGAATGGTAGTACCTTCTACTTCCTTGGGAGATGTGCTAAATCCCCCATCACAAGTATGAACAATTGTTCACTTTTAAATATGTCTTTAAGTTATATATTCCACCTCAAAAAGTTCCATTAAAAAATGAGATATATCTACATCCTAATTTATTTGAAATTTTTTGAATTTTAGGTTTTTGGAGATTTTCTTTCCGAGTCACTCTTAGGAGATGTGCCAAATCCACCAGCACAAGTATTCAATTTTTCACTTAAATATATATGGTTTTAAGTTATAAGTTTAAAATTTCTATTATAAATTGAGATCCAAAGATCTTGAGTTATTTTAATTTTTTTGAATTTTAGGTTTTTAGATATTTTCTTTTGGAGCCTCTCTTAGGAGATGTGCCAAATCCACCAACACAAGTATTCAATTTTTCACTTAAATATATGTTTTTAAGCTACAAGTTATAAATTGAAGTTCAAAAGTTTTATTATAAATTGAGATCTAGAACTTCAGTTATTTTATACTTTTAACTTTTTTGAATTTAAGGTTCCTAGAGAGGATTTATTTTCTCCACGGACTCTAGCGATGGAGTGTATGATGGAGATAGGAACATCCATACCATTTCAACTATTTAAACAAGTTGTCTAATTTTTTTTTTAATATTATTGAAAATAATTTTATATATGCGTTTTCATTTGAATTTTTTTAATATATATATATATATTGTACAATTTATTGTTGAAGATGTTCTAGTGGGGGAAGTTTTAGTAGACGAGCAAAAAATGGAGAGGGAACCTCATGAGGTATTGCATGATTTTTGTTTACATTTTGTTTTTTTACATGAAGTTCTATATATTCTCACTCAATTTTAAAACATTAAATTTTAATTTTTGTACACATTGTATACAGGTTCCCCATGCTTCGCAGGACAACTCAAGGATCATGACTTTGCTGGGAGAGACACTACATCCATCTGTATTTTATGGATGATGCACATGCACTATTTGGTGGATGTTGCACATGCACATGTGCAACATTATATTTTCAATAGATTTAGTCTTAAATTTACTTTTTTATATATAGTATTATCTAGATGCAGTCATATATAACTTGATACTTGATACTTGTGAGATCTACAAATTTTGGACATATTTTATGTGAACTACATTTGGTACATGTGAATGTGATATAATGTTTTTTTATTTATTGGATAGTTGAACTACATTTGGCATGTGAAGTAATGTTGTGATCTATAATGTTTTTTTTTTAAACTCAAGTTTTGAATGGTTGTACTACATTTGGCATGTGAAATAATGTTGTGTTTTATTTTTTTTGTTTGTTTTTAAAACATAATTTTTGGATGGCTAAACTACATTTCTCATGTGAAATAATGTTGTGTTATAATTTGTTTTGTTTTTAAAACTCAAGTTCTGGATAGTTGAACTACATTTGGAATGTGATTGCACACTATAATGTTTTGTTTTTATTGGATAGTTGAACTACATTTGGCACGATATAATTTTTTATTTTTATTGGATAGTTAAACTACATTTAGCATGTGAAACAATGTTGTGATATAATTTTTTTTGTTTATAAGACTCAAGTTTTGGATGGTTGAACTACATTTGACTATGATTGTGATATTTAATATTTTGTTTTTAATGGTTAGTTGAACTACATTTGGCATGTTTAGTAATGTTGTGATGTAATGTTTTGTTTTTACAACTCAAGTTTTGGATGGTTGAACTACATTTGGCATATGAAGTAATGTTGTGATATATAATTTTTTGTTTTTAAAACTCAAGTTTTGGATGGTTGAACTACATTTGGCATGTGATAGCACGATATAATGTTTTGTTTTTCTTGGATAGTTGAAATAATATTGTCATGTGATTATGATATAATGTTTTTTTTTTTAAATTGAAGTTGTCGTTTTCCAAAAAGAAAAAAGTTCACATGAATATATGTACATGTAGAAATTATTTAAGTACATGTTTGAATATATATGTTAAAACGATTGAAGTACAATACATATCGACATGTGTGTGTGTGTGTGTGTGTGTGTGTGTGTATATATATAAGCAATCATAAGATTCTAGGTCTTGTTAGATGTGTCAAACAATCATAAAATTTTAAAATTGCATTCTATAATGTATATATATCCAGTACGTGCAACATTTTTCATCAATGCACATAGAAAAGCTACTTTCAATTAATTTCATTCTAAAATATATATATCCAGTACGTGCAACATTTTTCATCAATGCACATAGAAAATCTACTTTCAGTTAATTTCATTCTAGAACATACATATCCAGTACATGCAACATTTTTCATCAATTCACATAGAAAATCCACTTTCAGTTAATTTCTTCTAGAACATATATATCCAGTATCTGCAACATTTTTCATCAATGCACATAGAAAAACTACTTTCAGTTAATTGCATTCTACAACATATATATCCAGTACATGGAATTTTTTTCATCAATGCACATAGAAAAACTATTTTCAGTTAATTTCATTCTCGAACATATATATCCAGTATGTGCAAATTTTTTCATCAATGCATATAGAAAATCTACTTTCATCTAATTACATTCTAGAACATATATATCCAGTACGTGCAACATTTTTCAGCAATGCACATAGAAAAGCTACTTTCAGTTGATACTAGTGTGCATGTACTAGAATAATGTACATGTGAAAACACTTGGACGTATAACATAATAAACGAGTGAAATTTATAGTTGAGTTATGGAGGTTCTAAAACATGGATCCAAATGGAAGAAATTGTTCAGCAGTTCAATCAAAAAAATTCCAATGGAATGCCATCTTCAATGATCTGTTCATGATCATATTTTGACATTTTCCATTTCTTAATTTTCATTTTTTTCTTTGATTGAACCTCTATCAACTTTATGTGTGTTTCACACACCAAGTGACTATATGGAAAACTTATGACATCAATTTCATAGTCTTAAAAGTCAACAAAATCCCCACTTTTATTACTTTGTCTGAAAAAATAACCTTTCAACATAATAAACCCTTTGCCATATGGAAACCCATGATCATTATAGTTTTCTAATAATTTCACCTTTCATTCAGTGCAATGCATCAAATAATACTTCACATTTTCATCATTTATAGTAGGTGTAATTACAACAAAACCATCTCCTCCACAATAAAAAAAACTTATGTATATTATCATAATTAACATGAAAAATTAGCTTTAAAATAATTTTAGTATCTATTTCTAGATCTCTATCATTTGAAAACAGTTCAAATTTTACATTCTTTAGCAAGATCAGAAACTCGATCACCATCAGATGATATTGTAGTCTCCTTTGATTGCATTTCTTCAAAAATTGCAATGGACATTTTCCCCTTTGTATTTAGCTTTTTATGTTTCCAATCTTTTACATACATTTTGTTTTCACAAACATCATTGGATTTTGTCTTGTCTATGCAAACATGACAAAAACAATAATACTTTCTTTTATCCAACGCAAACACATTTGTGGACAATTTTGTTTGAATAGAATGCAATTTTTGAGTCCCTTTTATTTCTTCAACGTCATTTCCAGTCGATCTATCTACATCTTCGACCCAAATTTGCCAAAAAAACCTATATGGAAAATTCAAAGAAGAATGTAAATATGATATTAAAATAACATCAAATATTTAATCATTGTGATAAATGTACACTATTTAAAATTGGATATCCAATAAAAAATAAATTGAATCTACCTTCGCACTTCCCTTGATCGGTTAGTCTCGTGGCTTAGTGTAGTGATGCACCATTGAACAACTTCTTTAGCATCCACAAGTCGATTTGCAGAGGGGTCCAATTGGTATCTTCGAAGTGCTCATTTTATGCATGCCCCTGCACCATCATGTTCTCCTTTTCCATGACCAGTCTCAAAGAAATTCCAACAATGTTCAATGCAGATTTTTTTATGAAGACATCAAAACCAAAAGAATGATCATGAAGATTTGAATTGACCTGCGCATCCATCTGACCATATCCAATGTTCCTTGAATTTTATTCCACAACTTTTCAAGGAGTCATAAATCTTTCCAAAACAATGTTGTACAAAATATGTATCATGTGTACGATTGTCACTAATATAAAAGTGATATTCTCTAATAGCATGTTAATTTTCACTCGTGATTTCTATATCATCAACGTTTTGTTCAGCATGTCTATATAGGATATGAATGAGCATGAAGACTTGGTCAGAATGATAGTATTCACTCTGAATTTCTTTTTCTAGAACAAATGTGTGGTTTTCTGCAAAATCAATTACTAACAAAATGGTCCCTAGTGGAAAAAATTCACTTGATTTTCTGAACTGAAAGTCCTACTATCGAGCTCTATGGGAATTCTTGGTGTATTTACAAATTTTCACTACAAAATTTCTAAAAAAAACTATCACAAAAATTTCTTCTTCTTGTAATTCAATTCTTTTACCACTAATGGAACCTTGAATCGATGTATGGATATATTCATATATCTTCCATTTCACTTTCATGTTGGACAATGACTGATCATTTATATCATACGACATTTGTTTTGAGCTTTAGTCAAATTTCCATAATCATCACATTTTTTACCACCAACACATTTCTTTTCGTAAAATAATTCATCGCTTTCTCTTCCACATAGAAATTGAGATATGAAATCATGGACAGTGGAAGGAGGAGGTGAATATTTCCAAAATTTTCTACCAAAATTAAGGAATGTGTCATAATATAACTGAAATTCCACATGATAACGACAAAAATAAGTGTTGCGTAGGGTGATAGGTTCTACATACCATGGTTTGTGTTGCACAAAAGCACTCATTGAGACATCAATTTCATGATTATCTTCTTTGAACTTGTTGAACAACTCTATTTTACTGGTGTCCAAGAAATGTTGTTCATGTGTTTCATATTGATTTCTTGTTATTCTTCTTCGCATCTCATCCCTTCCATTCTGTGAAACACGTGAATTTTTCTTCCAATATTCATATATTGTTTTTTTAACATTTTCTCCACGTCTATCTTTGTATGGTTGCCTACAAATATCTCTCCAACAAGCAAGTTTATCATTTACATCTATTTGCAACCGAAATTTCTGATGTTCGTGCAAATTTTTTGGTGAGGTTCCTAATGCTGATGCCATAGATTTTACCAAGCGATTCTCTTTACTACTTGATGAAACAACTTCCATATGTATTGCTCTATGTGCAACTAAAAAAAATTTCTGTCTAGATCTTCTAATTGAATTTATTGCACTATTTATATTTTGTATCACATTTTCCTTCATTTTTTTAATCTTTTTCTGATTTTCGAATACCCAATAAAGTTGTAGCTTCTTTTAATTTCCTTAATGATAGGAGACCTTTCAATATTTGGGCTTGAACTACCACATTTTCCTTTATGAATTACGTATCAAAAATTTCACTAACACGATATCGTATAACATGGTAAGCTCTTTTATTTCCATATGTGTGAGTGTCAACACTTTCTAATATCTCGTCATTGACATTGATTTCATTTGTACATATTCGAATTAATAGTACATAATAAGTTTACATATTCAATAAATAACTAAATTAATAAATATGTATAATTTCAATACTACGTGCATGTGTTTAACATATATATATATATATATATATATATATATATATATGTGTATGTATGTATGTATGTATGTATGTATGTATAACTTGTGATTCAATTTATTCACTTGAATTTCTTTCAATATTTTCACCATCTTCAATCATTGGTTCAATATCTCTTTCAATTTTTCTTTCAAAATTTTGTATCTCACCATCAATTTTTTGAGGAATATCTCTCTGTGTTTACATTTAAAAATATTTTTCAAATTAGTTCATCAAATAAAAATTAAGCTTCGCTTTTTACACTAGTAAATTTATAAATATCAAGTTCATAATATTTACATTTACATATTTGCTTCAACTTCTAGTTTAGGTTGATTTTCCCTTTTAATGTTTGAGAGTGCTTCTCTCTTTCTTTTGCAAGATTCTCTCCACTGTTTTCTGTGTTCCTCAGGGTCTCTTGTTCGATCATATTTTCTCATGAAATTCATTCGATCTCCCATGATAATAGAGTATGAAGTTCAAAAAATTTCCTTTCAAAATTTAGACAAAATCTCAATTAAAAAAAACATTAGAAAAAAATTAATTTAAAAAAATAACTCATTTTAAAATTTTTGCAAAAAATACATACTTCAATCCAAAACACTTTAAAAAATCCGAGAAAAAAAATTCTTATAAAAATGAAATGAGCTCAAAATATCTCCTTCCAAGTCTTGCAAAAAAATTTCATTTAAAAAGTTAGACAAAAAATCATTATAAAAGATTTACTTCAACCGAAAACATGTACTCTAAAAAAATGTCACTTCAAGAAATACCTCCAAAAAATGTCCATTGAAAATTAAGCCCAACATCTTAAAAAATTCCACTTTAAAAAATACCTTCAAAAAGCCTCTAAAAAATATCACTTTAAAAAATACCTCCAAAAAATGTCCTTTGAATATTAAGCCTAAGAAGAGTCCTTTAAAAATTAAGTTCAAAAAATGTCTTTTGTAATTTAAGCCCAAAAACCTCTAAAAACAAAATACCTTAAAAAAAAAACAATGAAAATTAAGCCGAAAACTTATAAAAACAAAATACCTTAAGAAAAAAAATGAAAATGAAGCCCAAAACATCTAGAAAGAAAATAAATTCTAAGAAAATGAAGCCCAAAAAACATAAAAAAAATGTATCACATACCTCCAAGAAATGTCCTTTGAATGTTATGACAAAAAGAGTCCTTAAACCCAGAAAAATCCTTTGTAAAATCAGACCTTTCCAAAATAAAAAACAAAATAAATTCAAAAATAATGAAGCCCAAAAAACATCCAAAAAATGTATCACATAACTCCACAATTTTTTTTTTGAATGTTATGCCAAAAAGAGTCCTTAACCCCAAAAAAATTGTATGAAAATTTAGACCTTTGCAAAATTAGACCAAATGAAGAAATGTGAGAAATTATGCGAAAATAATGAATGTGTTTACGTCAATTTATAATGCCACGAAATATTTTTTTGGAGGGGTTTCGTTGAATTTTCCAGTCGACAAAAAGTCAATTAAAATTTCGGCCAAACTTTGGTAAGAAATTCGGTTGAACTTTGGTAAGAGATTCGGTCGACCCTTTGTGTTGTTAGACTTGAGAGGCCTTCGAGGCAAAAAACAATTCGGTCGAACTTTTTTTATAAGTTTGGTCGAACTAACACATCTGCAATTATGAAGAGCCGAGCTCTGAATGCATTTATTCAACTTTGGACTAATTAAACTCCATGAAAGTTTCTTAATTAACTATCAGAACCAAGAGAAGCATTTGTGGAATTCAATCTACTTTTAGGAAATATAAATTTTATGGAATTTCATAAATATTTACTAATTTTAGTTAATTTTGTAATAAAACGGGTGCAAACAAATTATGAATGTCATTATGATTCAGTGAAATCAATATTCTTTATCTTCCAAAATACACCGTAAAAAAAATTGAAAAAATTATGGTGCATTACATTGGTTCGTTGTTTATAATGGGTAGTTTTTAGATTTTTAGTTTATCACTCATATGTTGATAAACTTCGCGCGTCCCGAAACATATTCAAAATATGAAAATTTTTCACATTGGATAAGTTCAAAAAATTCTCATAATTATGATATGCACTAGTTCATTTCGTAAATCTAACGAGCCGAATTAGACTCTATCTAGATTGTTGTAACACATTTTTTTTCTCAAAAACACAAAGTTCCAAAGAAACACTAATTTCACATATCAAATGTGTATAAAAAAATTCCAAAAAATAACTAATAGAAAGCTAATAAAATTTATGACAACTTTTATTTTTATCGCAAAATGAAATTCTAAATAGAAAAATTGTTTTGGCTTCCAGAAATTTGAAGAACAAAAAAAAAAAAATGATTTTTTTTTCTCAAAAAAGGGCATTTGCAGAATTCAATCAATTGAAGCCCACCACCCTCCACATGAGTGGCAAGGGTGGAAGGGAGTTCTCTCGCATGCAACATGAGGTGAGGTGGTGGGATGGAGTCCCATGCATGGCACTTAAAGGAGGGTGGAGAAAGGCGTGGGGGTTTTGTTACAACGGTAAACTTTGGTGTAGGCATGACCGCAAGGTAATAAACCTCCATCCGCCTTCCACCACGATGAAACTTAGGTATGTGCTTGGTTTACTCTCCCTATCTCATGCCATGTTATTTTTTATCAGTTGGGTCATTCTCTATGGGAGCCTAAGGGAATGAGGACTGTTATAGTCTATTGTCGAGTAGGGGAGAGAGGAACCAATCCGACTCTATTTGGTGGAAGGTTGGGGTTCTATTGGGTATATGCCTCTCTTTTGGAGTAGGAATAGGACACAGCCTCACCATGTGCCCAAGTGTGAGTCTGTCGGGTAAGGGACACCAGTAGGAGGGATTGGTGAGGGGTCGAGCAATCGAGCCACGGTATAGAGCTAAGGAACAGTATTGGGCTATGAATAGTTCAGAGGTAATGTAGGTTAATGCCAGCATGAGATACTTGGGTTCTGTGCGCGTGGAGACTAGAAGAAGGAACTCCACCCAAAACCAGGAAATGGGAATCGACGCCTCCTTTGTGAATTGCGAGGGTGGGAGGTATGATGGGAGAGAGGACACCGTAAGGGAGGTCTGGATATTGAAGGAAGTCGGGAGGTATTTGGTTTATGGGGATAATTGCTGGGGTATGCGGGAGCATCAGGGACATGGGTGTTGGGTGTGGAGCTTGATTACCTTCTTTATTTTATATCACATCATTGTAACCCTATTATTAATGGGGCTACAACGCCGCCCATAATTAAATGCTTCTAGGGGGGTCCAGGGTGGGGGCTGCTGAGACTTTATGGAGTCTCCCTTGGTGGGGGGTTTCGGGGGTTGTGCCCCCAAAGCTAAAAACATATGTAAACTTTCCTTGTAAAAGTACTGTAATTTCTAGTCGATCTAGGTCATTCATTAGGCAGATGATCTGATGGTAGAAGTTATGTTTAATTTAGTGCTTTTTTCCCTAGAAGGTAAACCATCATTTTGTATGAGGGTATTTTATTGCAGTTGTATATTGTATATGTATTCTCAGAGAGAAAAACAGATAAGAGGATTGTGAGAGAGAACATAATATATTACAGCGGATCTGATATAGGTTGTGTCTCTTCATTTTGCTAGATAAGATAAAGGAGGGACTGGCTATTCGAGGTGGACGTAGCCCAAGTTGGGTGAACCACGTATATTTGTGTCTCTCTGGTTTTATATGTTTTATGTGTTTTTGTTTTCGCATATTTTATGTATTGCATTTCTCTGTAATATATAATTTTTTAACAACGGGATGGTCCAAATTAAGCAGGGTGTGAGAGGACTAGGCCCTTAGAGGGGCGGGTAGGGGGGAAGTTGTGGGAGGATCCCCTCGAGTCAACATTGTTAAGATATCTGTGATGCATGGACATTTTATCATCCACATTACATGGAATTACACCTTTGTTTGATTTTGTGGATAGGAAACCCACCAAGAAACCTTAGCAAATATTGTGGCAAGGCACGCTCCAAGAGCCCTACATCTTGAGGCCACTCTAAGAGCCCAGCAGCTTGAGGCCACAACTGGAAAGATAAGCGGAATGTGGTTGAAGCTCAACCCAGCTCACCCCAGATCAAGTCGAGAGGACGGAGCCCTGCAATATATGTAATCCAAGAGGCAACTAAATCATACTACAAAAACACAACAAAGGAAATTCATAAGCTCATTGATAAATGGGAAGTTGACATAAATAGACATGTAGACACAGAGATAGATAAACAGGAATGGAAAGTTCTAATATTGGATGCAGGACAAACATGAGGCAGACTAACACAATTCAAGAAGACATTGTATCTCTATTGTTGTATGAAGAGCATCCTTAGCAAAGGCTTGAAGCAGATCTCTATGAGCCTGGTGACATTAGCCTAGGACTTCGCACAATACAAGAGCGAGTTCGATAAGATCAAATTCTAGTTAAGGAAACAATATGGGCACCTCAAGTGCATTGAGTACCACCTCTTGTGTATTTGCAAGCCTTTTGAGCAGGCTGGCACCTTGGTTAAGGTTCCAGCACCAGTGAACTCGGCCTCCATTCCCGAACGGGCTAATTAGTTTCTAGATGAGTTAATTTTCTTAGTATCTATATGCGTCTAGCATTTAAATTTCAAGTGTCTAGTAAAATTGTCCATCAAATAGTGAAAAATTGTATATGTGTGAGTATCCAGGCTTTGTTTTCTTTGTATGACAGACTCGAAAAATTATTTTTTTGGATGGCATACCATGCCATCAGGTGGGCAACAAACTCGGTTTCCCACCCAAGGCAAGTTGAGACCACCAAACTGGTAAATCTGGTTGTTTTTTATTTATAAAATTAATAGAAAAAGAGTCCTACCCATCCTTAAGAAAAAAAATATCTTCTCTCCTTCACATTTAAATATTTTTTGATTCACGGTTTTATATTTGAATTTTTTCATGCTTTGATTTTTGTATTTTTCTCTTACTCATGTTGCACAGTGGTGCTTAACCAACTACAATATATATAACATGTTATTATTAGTTTGTTTTATGCAAGAAAGGGCATGTTCCTATGATTACTAGATGAGTGGCGTAGAGTGATTATTCATCGTTCTTGAATTGTGGTTGTAGCAACGATTTTTATTCTGCACCTTATTAAATTTCATATTTTTTTTATAAATTTGAGAAATTTATTATTTTTTAATAAATATTAAATAATAATTAATATTTTATTTATAATAAATTTTGGTAATCATTTAATTGGAAATGGTTATGTTAACGAATTTTGGAATTAAAATCTTCAAATTTATTGATAATTATAAAAGAGACACATAAACACCTTAAAATTCGTAGTGGTGAAAATATGAAATTCACTTAATTTTAAAAATTATTAACCAAATTTATTGACAATATATAGAATCTTAATGAGAATCTTAGATATTGAAGAGACTCCAATCCTTGCCACATACATCTCAACTTCAAAATAACAATTGCATAATTTAGAAAATTGTTGGCCTGGTCAAATGATTACACCATATATTTGGACATCTATTGTAGCAGAATGACATTATATTCCATGTAATAATTTTTATTGAAAGAAAAAGGGTATTTTATTTTGATGTAGTCTTTCAGCTAATGGATTTTTAGTGGTCTATTTTTTTCTAATATAACTGAAGATAACTCCATATATATTGTAATTATGATTTTCATATCACTTATGTGTGTGTGTGTGTGTGTGTGTGTGTGTGTGTGTGTGTGTGTGTGTGATGATGGTTAACATCCACTGAGACAAAAATTTGGTCTATCAGACCTATAATTTTCTTAGTTCTTAATTGTTTGACTTCTAGTCTTTCTTGGAAAGATTGGTGTTGTAGCTTTCTTTTTCTTCTCTATGGTCTTCCAACTTCCATTATCTTGCACCTCCTTCATCTGTTCTGATTCTTGGGACACTGGTGTCTTATCTTCGGGATCTGGGACATCTTCTTTGCTACTAAATGAAGATTTATTTCGCACGGTATTTGAATCCTCATAATTATTGGTGCTTGAGGGGCTAGCGAGTTAATTTTTTTGTTGTTGGGCGGTGATTTCCCCCTGCTTGTCTTAAGGGTTGTTTCTTTCTTGCCTGATTTCTTGCAATTCAGATTTTTCTGGAGAGTATTCTTCCTTGATGACAGTATAATTTTCCTTTTGTGCTCCTTCCCACCATTTATATCTATGGTGATTCTTTCTAGCAGAATTTTTCTAGGAGACTTTTGGGAAATTTTTGGCTAGATGGCCTGTCTCAAAGAAGGATCGACATCCGAAGAGGACACTTAGTTGAGTTTCTGCTTCCATACATAGTCTTTGCTTGTTAGGATTATTTCAGTTGGGAATCTCGCACTGAATTCCATTTCTACACAGATGCCTGCATAGGTGGTTCTGACATATTCCTCTGTTTCTGGGCACCTGCAGTAAAATTTCCCAATTGCATTTCCGATGGCTTTTAGCAAGGAGAGATTCCAGAGACACAAAGGTAGGTTTGGAAATCTGACCCAAAAGGGTTCTAAGGTTATGAATATTGTTGAGGGATCGAATGATGGGTTTCATGGCTTCATAAATAGGCCTTAGTTTTCCTAAAACCAAGAGTCGGAATGTGAAATGCATTTTCTGGTTTCAAAGTTTTGAAAATATACTATAAATAAACCTTTAGCACAGGGGTAGAAATTAATTTCATCATAAATGGAAGGCTTCCATACCTCTAAAATTGAACTGTCGAGAGCTGTCAGCCATGGCCAAGAGCCATTAAACCAGTAGATTAAGGCACCTTTCAGAAACCTTCAAGGCCTCATCCAGTGAGGCCTTGACCACCTTCACAGTGGGAGGAGGTGCTTCACTGACAATATGGCGAGGAGCTTGACTCTCAGAGGTGGATGGAACTGGGCCGAAAATTATCTTCACGAAGATGGGAGCCATACTTGCGAACCCCTAGTTTAGAAGATATGTGAACCCTGTTTGATGGGGCAGAAGATATCTCGACGCCTAGAGAAAACAGTATAATGTGAGAGATATTAAAATCTACGGAAGTAAGCCACTATTGCGAAAACACTAAAGTAATGAAAACTCGCAGAAGTATTGTGAAAAAGGATTGTGAACCATGCAAGATGTGAAACCTATTCGATGGAGCATAAGATAATTCCATGCCTGCAGAAGAGGTGCGAAGAGATGCGAAAATATCTCCACGCCTGCAAAAGAGATGCGAAGAGATGCGAAGATATTTCCACACCTGCGGAAGAGATGGAAAGAGATGCAAGGATATCTTCACGCCTGCGGTGACTCACAGAAGCTTTTATCCCTCACTGGGGTTTGAACCTCAGAAATCTTGACAACGTCATATTATACCATTTTATTTAGAGCACTTATATTAAATTTTGGTTCGTTCTGATGGGTGTATAATTAAAAAAAAAAAGACCCATATAAAAAATTGATTATTTTAAATTTTGTGCTATATAATATTTTTAATTGTATTTATGAAAATTAAAATGTAATCATATACTATTAATATTTTAATATTAAAAATAATATTAACATATTTTGATTTATTAATCTTTTTTAATTTATATGTAAATTAATAATATTATATTTTTTAATTTATATTAATATATTATAATATAAAATACAATAGGTTTATATTTTCATTTTATATACTTATAGTTATAAGTGATATATTATTATAAAATCAAGTTGTAATAAATAAAAATAATATACATATATATATTGTTTTTCTAATATTTTTATAAATAAATTTCTATGTGGTGTTAGTTTTATTTGACTAACAATTTTATTTAGTTATGTCAATTATAATTAGTTTTTATGAGGATGATAAATATTTAATATCATTCATATATTTGAGAATATTCTAAGTCGTATACTCAAATTAAAGATTAAGATTTATCTTTAAAGTAGTAATTTCATTTTTTTCTTTTTAATTAAATTGATTAAGTAAAAAAATATATCATACGAACATGTGTAATATGAAACCAGCTATGATTTTTTGGGCATGTGTTAATGATAAGTTATGGTATTGAATTATGGTATTGACTTATATTATTGTAATAAAACCTACTTACAAATTATTATTTTTCATATTAAAGTGTGATGAATCTCCATAATTAAAAACTTGTTACATGTTTTTGACGCAGATTAATGTTTATCACAAAATTATCTCAATGAACATATCATATCATCCAACGCCTTGAGATACCATCCACACATGGTTGTCTTTCCTTCATAAACTTTTCAATATGGACTGCAATGATGGATTTTCTTATTTATATTCAATGTAACATCAACTTAATCCAGAAATCTTTATTTCAGGTAGGTGGATCAGCTACCCGAGCACACAGACAGTCAACGAGCACAAATAAATCTACCATAAAATATAATGGATGGGAAATTTAACTTTGAGTATGTGTTGCAAGTATGTGCTCTAGCCACAACCAAATAAGAATAAAACACTTATTTTTCTTTCCATTTTTCTAAGAGGGTTAGTATATATCTATAATTTGTCTCTTTGCCATATAGGGGTCGCTTTTCACATTCTTCATTGATGATTTAATAGTTTAAACAAATCTTCCATATGCAAGTGGTTTGATCTCAAACACTACTTGTGTGTTATGGCTGATTTTTGTCATATTAAATTTTGGTGAAAAGTGAAATTTTTTAATGATAAATGAAAATGTATATATATATATATCTATGTGTGTGTGTGTGTGTATGTGTGTTTGAAAATAACTAACTTTACTCATTAAGTAGGACCACAACCACAAGGAAGGTTGGAAGGTCCATAAAGGGGATTCAGGGTAGATAGGGTAGGCTCTGGTAATATAGAATCAAGTGGGATCAAATGATGTAGAATCAAGTTAAAAGGGACTTTAACACTAGAAATGCTACTAACCAAGACATTAAATTAAGAAACAACTCTAACCCTGGCCCCTTGTGGCTTGATGAAGATAGTAAATTAGCTAATAAATTCAAGAGAAAATCTGAAGACACTATCGAGAAATTATTCAGCACCGAGCTCCTTAAACTTTGGAGTTCCTAGTACCTAATTATTTGTAATGGTATTAACAATTGGCCCCTCTTTGGTCAGATGACATGTTTCGTGGATTATTTGCTGGGTAGTAGTGTCGTGGATTATGCCATTTCTGACATCCTCTTCCTCAGCCATATTGCAAACTTTGAGCTTCTTAATGGATTCGAGCCTGACTCTGACTAAAGACCTCTGTCTCTATCCCTTAATCTGGTTGTGCATACCACCCACATGTACGAGACCGATGAAATAAAAACACATTCACTTCGATAGAAGTAAAACCGAACTCTTCTTAAGGATTTAGAGAGGGATTTAGGCCCCATGAATTATTATAATAACATTGATCAAATTTATTACCATTTCACCACTATCCTTTCCAACACCATTAGCTACTTTTCTAATGAGATTTCATTTAATAAGTCTAATAGAACCTCCATTACATGGTATGAAAAACATTGCAAATTTTCCATGAAAGCGATGAGAGACAGTCTTAATAAAATAATTAATCTGTAAAATATTAATATATAAAAAAATATCATCAAGAGGAAGAAAAGATCATATATTAATAAAATACAGGATTATCTTCTCCACCTTTCTGAAGTCGCGCCCAAATTTTGTTTCGCAGAATCTTCTTGTCCGTAAAATGAAAGATAACCATTATATCCCCTGAGAAACCTGAGACAACTATCTTAAGAAGCTGTATGACTCCTTCTATACTATGTGGGCACCACCTTAATCACTCAAATTAAGGATTATGTGTTCTCTCTTGATGACATTAAGTCTGGTATTAATAAGCTTGCTAATGGGTAATCTAAAGATATTGAAGGATACCAATATGAGATCCTTAAAATGGCAATATCGATTCTCATTCCTTATCTCCAAAAGCTTCTCAATTTGGTTGTAATGCATGGCTTCCCTCACCTTTGGATGCAAATCCTTATTATACCTATTTTTAAAAATGGGGACAAAAGTGTTCCATCTAACTGCAGGACCATTATCGCTAGCCATATCTTGGCCAAGCTTTATGGGCTCATTTTGGAGAAGAAGCTTAGCCTTTGGCTTGAAATCCATGGAAAAGGAGCTAATGGAAAAGATGGTTTTAGGAGACATCACTCGAATATTGACCATCTGGCCACTCTTAGAATAATTTTAGAGAAATGTCACAATAATAAAGATGATCTATTATGTTTCTTTGTGGACGATAGAAAATATTTCGATATTATTCCTCGGGGTAAACTTTGGGAGAGACTTAAAGAGATCATGGTCACTCCTGAGCTGATAATTGTTGTGATCTATCTCTACTAGACCATTAGTTCTAAGCTTAAGACGAATGACGGGTGGTCTAAAGACATTAAATGTATTATTGGAGTTAAGAAAGGGTTTCCCCTATCCCATGCCCTTTTTGGCATATACATCGATAAGCTGGAGGAATGTCTGGAATCTGCAGGGTGAAAGGGCACTGAGTTTGCTAATGTTATCATTACTATTCTCCTTTGTGTCGATGATATCATTCTTATTTCAAAAAACCATGATGGACTTGAAAATTAGCTCCATATTCTTCATGACTACTGCTCCAAGATGGGTATGATAGTTAATACCGACAATACTAAAGTCATGATCATTAAATCCAAAAAGAACAGCCATTGTAGTTTCATTTATAATAATCACCTCTTAGAGAAGGTTTATTCTTATAAGTATTTGGGTATTGACTTCCCTCATCATCTCAACTAGAATTATAGAATTGAGAAAAGGATTACTGGCGGCTAGAAATATTATTATGAGCTTGAAAACAATTTTAAGTTGGTCGACATTTACATTTGGATTAAAAATAAGTTCCTTTTTTAGACCCTTGTCACCCCTGTTGTCATAATACGGATGTAAAGTTTTGGTTTATAGTATATCCAGAGAGTCATGGAGGAAGAGTGAGATGATTTAAAAGCAATTCGTCGCCTACAACCTTAAGATCAAAGGAAATACTCCATATCTTATCCTCTTGATCGAATCTGGTTTCTACCTTATTAAAAGTACAACTATTTTTAGATATTTGATGTATAAGAAGAAGCTTGACAACATCAAATAAAAAATGCTCCCTAAAATTGCTTCTAACTATAGTCAAAACCTTCACCTCAAGCGCGAGTGTCATAAGGATGCCTAGTCTTGGCTCAACCATTGGGGAATTAAGGAGGAGCTCAGTATGGGAAGCAAAGATAATATCAAAAATATTATTACCTCCAATTTTAATGGAAATATGTAGGAGGATCAAGAGATGGAGGGTAAAAGGAAGCTAAGATACTATAATGAAGTGATCAACCCAACCCTTAATAATCGGAATTATCTCTTTGTGTTATATAGTGATATGACAAAAATGAACATCGCTAAGATAATAACTAATTCTCATGAGCTCCAGAATCAAACCGGGAGGTGGTCTATTCCCAAGACCCGTTGGAATGATAGATCTGTGAGATTTACGATTCTAAGTAGGTGGAAGATGAAAAACACTTCCTTCTAGACTGCCCGACTCTTACTGACATTCACTCTCAATTCCCTACCATGTGCAATACTTCCAATATTCTTGACCTATTAAGCCATCCCACCTATAGTGATCTTGGAACACTTATCTCCCTTCTCGTTGACCATAGGAACATATTTTTGAAGAATCAAGCTTAGGTTCTTTCTCGTCTCTTAAGGTCTGATAGACCACATTGGTCTTAACAGACAGTAGCCACCACCATCATCATCATCAATATTAAGGTTTATATTGTTATAAATTATTAATAAATAATATTAACATTTAATAATCTTGATATCTCTAATAATAAGGTTAATGATAATATTAAGATTTTAATTCTTTTTTATAATAAGGTTAATGATACTATTATAATTTTATAAATTTTTTAATAATATTGAGAACAATAAACACTAATATTAATATATATTTAATTATCAAATTAAAATATATATAATTTTTTTTAACATATTTATATAACATTTAAATAATACCAATAGGAGGTTGATGTAAAATTAATCACACATTAATAATATATTAATCCATCTTTTAGAACTTATTATTAATTATGTCTGGCTATTATTGTTGATGGTTATGGTTTACAATTATAGTGGATAACTATGGCTGATTATTAGAGTGGATGCATATGGTTGACCATGGAGACCTATATTGAATGGTCTGGGTTAATCATATGAAAACCATGGTTAACCATCAACAACCAAAACTGCAATGGTAACCATCATAAAATTATGATTAAATAGAGAAAATCGTAATGAAAATATGGTTAAGATAAAAAAAAACATTAAAATTCAAAATTTCAAAATATATACATATTTTATCAACATTGAAATCCAAAAAATAATTTAACACAAATAAAGGAATTCCAAACAACATATCATACAAGTATAATATTAACGATATAATTTTCAAATGCAAGGACACATCAAATTTGAGTAAGATTTTAAAACTCTCAAAAACACGTCAAAGTGGAAGCCATAGGTCATAGTAACATAGAGAGGGTTCAAATTTCAATTTTAGAATTAAAATATATTTATGTTTAACAAAAACTTGTATAAGTTATGTTATTTTTTGTATTTGTTGAAATAATCAATGTATTTTTTCTATGTAATTTAAAATAAATTCAAAAAATTATATATCTAAAGGGTATGTACATTTTCAGGAGCTTAATATTAGGGTTTAACATTTGATGCATAAATCTGTCCAACATCACATTGTGACAAGCATTGTCTCAATGCAAAAATCAATATAACAATTATTATCGCAATATTACATTACATTGAAATTTATTCAATGTCACATTACATTTAAAAGATAGGTTGTAATATTAGGGTCTATAATGTTTATTTTAATAGTAACTCTAGGTTTTATAATATTAATATTATTGTTTATGATGTTAATCAAAACCACCAAAGCCTACGTGACTAAATGTGACCAAAATCTAGACAATCATTGTCGCAATTTTACTTTGCATTGGAACTTATTCAATGTTGCAGTGCGACATTATGAAATCGAGGTTTATATTAGGGTTTACAGTATTGGGTTGATAATATTAGGGTTTAATATTGGGTTTACAATATTTGGATTTATAATTTTAATCCTTGTTTTTATAATCCTAGGTTTTAATATTAGGGTCTATAAAGTTAATCCTAGGGTTTATAATCCTAAGCTTTAATATTATGGTTGATAACATTAGGGTTTAATATTAATCCTAGGGTTTATAAGCCTAACGTTTATATTATTAGTATTTGTGTTTAATATTAATTTTCTTGTATATAATATTAGGGTTTATAGTATTGATGTTACAATTTATAATATAAATCTAAGTGTTTGTAATATTAATCCTACTTTTTTTAATAAAACAATTTACAATATTAATCATAGTGTTTACAATATTTATCATGAGGTTTAGGATATTAATTTTCATGTTCATAATATTGGGTTTTATAATATTAGGGTTTATAATATTTGGTTTAATCTTAGGGTTTAATATTGTGACTTTGGAAGGGTATATAAATCTACCTAACATTGTATTATGACAAACATGGTCTTTGTAACACCCCCAAATTGTGTGTTGAATTTTTAAAGTTAGACATTTGAACTTTAAATCTAAAGGAAATTGGACCCCGAGGGATAAAGTATGGTGTGAATGTATTTGCATATTTTATTTAAGGAAATAAATAAAATGATTGTGCATTTTGACCAAGATGAGAATTAGAGATCACTTGCCAAATCCATGAGGATGGATAAGGCAACAAATCCCCAAAATCTTTCAAAAATCCTTGAAAGAAATTAATTTAGATTTGAGGAGGAATCTAAATTTTCCCAATGAAGAGGAATGTAGTTGGGAAGAGGTGAGAAAAGCTGGAAAAGCTGAGGAAAAGCTTAAAACAGCTTTAAAGAGTCCCAAAATGGGAAGCCTAGGCTAAACAGGAAAGAAAGCATCCTGCTATTCTGGATGCAGAATTAGAAACATGCTTTGGGGAAATATGAGCTTAAATAAGCTACTCCTAAGCAGATCAGAGGTTGATATGTTCTAGGAGGTGATCTCTGCTCGCGGGTGAGTCCTGGGAGACAAAGAGGACTCTAAGGTTGGGAGGTTGGTCATTTGCAATATTGTTATGTATCTGAAATTTCTGTTATTTGGATTTATTGTGGCATGTTCTGAAATTCTTGTTATTTTGTTTTATGATAGTATGAATTGGCTACATATAAAATCAATTTACTGGTATGAGTGATTTGTAGTACTACCTTTACCAGAGTCCATCCTAAGGCTTTCACCTTCCAGATTCTGGTTAGTGGTAGACCATAAATCCATAGAGTAGGAACCCCAGAAGCTCTAAACCAAGGTTGGTTTAAATCTGCAGTTACTTAGTCTCTATGGATAATGAAAATATTTTCTTGTTTTATATAGACACAAGGTGATATTATATGTGCATAAGTATATTAGAAACATATTGTAGCAGAACTGAGGTAAAGAAAGTAAAGACATTAGAATATAAAATTTCGAAATTCTTCTAGATAAAGAGGTGCTTCTATTCTATTTGAATGTTAGGGAATTCATAGCAATTATAGGGGATATTGCGTTTAAATTTACCTCTGACTCTTGAGAAAAAATTATTATAGTAATGGATTTAATCTGTGCTGAATGTACACTATCAAATGAACTCCTGAATACATGTATAAGCATCTAACAAAAATATCTATATATGAACCAAGTATCATAGCAAAGAAGTTATTTAAAAATAATGCCCTCTACTCAAGGACTATTGAATACATTTATGTATACTACAAAAGACAAAGAGAATATAAGCGCCGCAACCTAGAATAAAATCATTACATATACATCTGCATAAAAACAACAATAAATATGCCGCGAGCTGAACCTTAGTTCGTTCCAGATCAATTGCAATACGTATATGCGTGAGAACTCCGGAAGATAAAATAGGCAACGAAAGAAAAAATAATAAGTTTATTTTAAATATCGATTCAGAGAAAGGGTTGGAAGAAAAGACTTCTATACGAACTATGTAGGTTCTGTTGAATCGTGGTCAAAGTATAATTGTTATGAAAACATACAAATTAGATCAACAAACCTAGGGAAGGCTGCGACATTTCAGGCCTTTTATACATTAAACAAACAGAACAAAGCTATGAAATAACGCGTCAGCAGAAATGGCCGACAACATGAGGACGTGATGTGTGTGGGCTTCATGCGACAGTTAGGGCTTATCGCCACGCATGCAATGGATAGTATCAAATCTGCTATGCCTAAAATTTTATTCCACGAGATTTCACCAGATAACCCACAGTTATAAACTCGGCATTCACGTGGCCGTGGAACATGAGACGAAATGGGAAATGAGATCGTCCAAGTTGGTAGATAAAACAAATACTTAAACCTCCATTCTCCATGAACAGATTTAGCATAATATAATATAACCGGAAAATTAACCATTAGCACATTGTGCATGTACATAAAATCTAGGAGGAAGGAGAGTAGCTATTGCTACGCAACATTTAAAAGTTTCGTCTGTAATAAAAGAAGTGAAATCGGTTAGTTGTGGCCGGAACAAGAACACCATTTCTCACTTCAAAAAAACTCCTGGTGTCTGCTTCTAATAATGATAAAGTAGGCACGAACTTTCCAAGTCCAGAGAAAAATCATTCGATTCAGTTAAGATTATGGCCGCCTGGAGTTATTTAGCAACTCAGCCTGATAAACTAAACGGCGTTCGATTTTATAGTGCTGAACGAACAGGATAAAAAAAATAGAGAGGACGTATATAAAAGAAAAAAACAAACCCAGAACTATGGTAATACCTCTGAGTTAGAAATAAAAATTTTTTCGTTTGGCAGTCGAGATATTAGCATGAATACCCTACTTCGCATTCCTTTTACTGAACTGGTAAGCGGGATTAATTCGTGATTGTAAATGAATTGGTCCAACCCATACCATAGTAAAATAATAAATGAGTAAAAGCAAATGATAAACACAGAAAACCAGTATTTCCAGAACGAAGTTGGGCGGGAAAAGGGCGCGGTATTTAGCACAAACCCCATGCCTTGTATTATTTTACCAGCCAAGGTTTCCTTCGCTAAACATGTGCGACAGAAACAGAGGGTAAACCAATGACGAGGAGCAGTTGCTGGGCCACTGTAACCAAACCCCAAGCCTGCCATAAACACATTACACAAAATTTTAAATGAGTTCGGCTGCTATGGCAACCAGGAAAGAAGAGCTGGAAAAAGGAATGGTATCCTCACCAGGAACGAAGGTGAATGCGAGACCACCAGCACTCGAGTTGCAGGAAGGAAATTTTCTTTTTCCTTGGGGCAAAAAACCCTTAGTCGCCAATTAGCGATGCGCAGTAATACCTCTGAGGGAAAACAAAGAAAACAATCTGCTACAGTATGGTAGTAAAGAAGCACTGAATATAATAACGATACGAATAAAATAAATCTAAGTCAGTTCTGAGCCGAACATAATACACCAGCAATACGACCTGCGCCGCAAGGAAATAATGCTTCCTCTATTCGGTGCTGCCACAGTCGCCATGGTCATGTGCAACCAACGATTTGGAACCCTATAGATTAGAAAATCAAGAATGAAGGAGTAATGCCATAGAAACGAGGTTTTGAAAGATGAAATAGCAACGGAAAGACTAGGGTTTAAAGACAGGGAAACCTCTGAATACTTACCACGAATTCCCAATGGTACACGCGGAAGTTGTACACCGGTTTAGCGTAGCAGATGAAGGCGCTAACCCTAATCTGCATCGATCGAGGGTTGCACAAATCCTGAAAGGGATTTAATC
Source organism: Pinus albicaulis (assembly GCA_034641835.2). Lineage (NCBI taxonomy): Eukaryota > Viridiplantae > Streptophyta > Pinopsida > Pinales > Pinaceae > Pinus > Pinus albicaulis. The sequence goes on from JAXQQM020075293.1 coordinate 82,409, forward strand.
ATCATGACAATCGGATAGGAAGTACCATTTCACAGTAGTTGTTTTCTTTTCTATCTTAAATTCTAAGTACTGTGCCGGCGGGGTTTGGGCTGAACCATACACTCTGTACATGCTGAAGTGAGTCGCGCAATGGGTCTCATAGCCATGGGTGACACCCGCCGATTTCACAAGCCGTGGCGCTGAGGTTGGGAATCCCAATTTCTCAAAGCATGCGCGACCCACCACCCACTTGTACCTTTCGACAGTTCCGCGTAGTAGAGGGAACCACGTATACTCCTTCTCCCAAACGAAACCAGTTGGATAGTCGTGGAATTACTCGTACCATAGAGATAGCACGCTACTGTGGCCAGATTTCCAACTGCACCCTTTACACAACACAGAACAAAAACAAACGCATTTTATTACACACACACCAACGGGCGAAAAATAGTAAGAAGGGTGCGTAATAAATCCAAGGACACATTCGATATATGCATTTTATGTATATATGACATATATATATATACAAAGGTGTATCTCTAATTCATAGTATTAAAGGGTGAATATAGATATGGGTCGCATGATGATTATCAAAGGATGTGTGATATATATATTACATACGTGGTATAAATATATATGACATATACATGTGGGTAAAATACCTTAAATGAGGTGTATTACGTGTAGATATATATGGGATATATATATATAAGAGCTCAAAAGAGATGGTTGATAAACGCATTTTAAATACCTATGTTATCTATATATATAGGTGATATATATATACATATAGATCCCAAGATATATGTGTGGAATATCTATAATGGGTTCAAGAGTATATGTATTAAATATACATATGGATTAGGTGACGTTATTGAAAAATATACAGGGGGAATGGTCAATGTTTAATAGGAGAGAGATACTAGATGATTAGATAAAATTTATCAAAAGAGAAATAAAATTAAAGTCCTGAACTCATTACTCAAAATTTCCAGTGATACTTCCATAGGTACATAGGGTTAAATGTGAAGGTTATTAGGAAAGAACTTAGTATTCAGTCAACCAGATGCATAACAATGGAATCCAAAAAAAAAAAAAAAAAAAAAATTCCTTAAACTGGAGGTGTTTCAAATGGTATCGGAGCACCAGTTACAACAATTTGGGCTGTCAATGTTGTGCTCACTGAGTGTTACATGTTTTGGTTTTCTGAAATTTTATAAAATTTTGCTAATCTGTGTTGTAAGTGTGTACAGTTGAAATGGCTGAAGGTGAAGGAATTTATGTGGATCTGCGTGATGAGTTTGCTACTCCAGATCCCAATGCCCCGGTAATGGCTATGTTGCACAGGCTGCAACGAGAATTGGCTGAACTGAGAAGTTAGAATGATATGTTGTCATCAGCCAGTAAGGAGCAGGAAAAGCTCATCAGAGAACTAACTTCCCGGAACAGCCAGGAAGGCGAAGGTTCCGGAAAGAGAAAGATGGATGAGTCTGATGATGATGATGCTGCTAGACAGCAGCATAAACATAAAAGAGAATTGCAGGGAGAATTTAGAAAGATCAAACCTCCTTCCTATGATGGGGAGAAGGAGGAGGATGCTGAAGCTTGGTTGTTGAACATGATCAAGTATTTCCAAGTATATGAATATGAGAGCAATCTGAAGGCCAGATTAGCTGTGTATCAGCTACAAGGAAAGGCTACACTGTGGTGGGAAGAGACAAAAATGGTGCATGCCATTGATGAAAAGACAGTTACTTGGGAATATTTTCAGGCTAAGTTCAAAAATCGTTATTTGAACGAATGTTATTATGATGATAAAGCTAAAGAATTCCATGAACTTAGACTAGGACAGCTCACTATCGATGAGTTTGTCACTAAGTTTACCAATTTACTGAGATATGTCCCTTACATTAGGGAAGAAAAAGCAAAGGTCCAAAGGTTTTTGAATTGCTTACCTACTGTGTACAAGGAGAAAATTGAGTTTGACAATCCAAAGACAATGGATGAGGCTGTTAGAAAAGCAAGATTATGCTATCAGCAGTTTAAAGGTAAAGCTGAACAAGGGAAGAGCTGGCTGAACAAGGGTGAGTTCAAAGGTAAAAGACCAAAACCAGCATATCTAAGAAACTTTGGTAGAGATCATCAGCGGAAAAAATTCAATAAACCAAAAGAAAGTCAAACTGCTCAGTCCCAAGTGGCTTCAAAACCAGTAGAAGGGAACAATAAAAAGGAAGGGACAGTCAGAATGAAGGAACCTTTGAAATGTTGGGGCTGTGGAGAACCCCATATGATGAGAGACTGCCCTCATAGAAATGTTCATATGATCAGCAGGGAGCGAGAAGCAACAACAGTAAATGACATAGCCAGAAATATACCAACTATCAGTGCAGCATTGGAAAATCGGCAAGCAGAACATCAAGCAACCATGGTGGAAATGGAGGGTAAGATTTCTGACCTACCTGTTACTGTTTTGATTGATCCAGGTGCTTCTTTGAGTTACATTAGTCCGGGAATTGTAGAAAAATGTAAAATTAAACCTGAAAAATTTCAGCAGTCATGGTTGGTACAGCTGGCCACTGGAACTAAGAGAAAAGTCACACATAAGTTGCCCAAAACAGTAATACAATTAAATGGATTCCCAACAGAAGTAAACTTGAACATATTGCCATTAGGATCCTATGATCTGCTGATAGGAATGGATTGGCTGGAAAAGAATAAAGCTCTGATGAACTGCTGGGATAAAACCCTGCATTGTGTGGATGAGGAAGGAAAACCTTTTACACTAAAAGGGAAACCAAAATCCATTTCAATAAGACAAATATCAGCCTTACAATTGAAAAGAACAGCTAGAAAAGGATACCAAGTCTATGCAGTGCATGTAGAAGAAATAGAACAGCAAACTGAGGAAGAGTTATTGGATGCTATACCAGTCATTAGAGAATTTAAGGAAGTCTTTCCCAAGGAAATCCCCCATCTTCCCCCCAAAAGAGAGATTGATTTTTCAATCGATCTGGTACCAGGAGCAACACCTGTTTCTCGAGCACCGTATCGAATGAGCCCTCCTGAACTAATGGAACTGAAAATGCAATTACAGGAATTGTTAGATAAAGGGTATATAAGACCAAGTGTGTCTCCTTGGGGAGCCCCAGTTTTATTTGTGAAAAAGAAGGATGGAACTTTTAGGATGTGTATTGACTATCGTCAACTGAACAAATTGACCATTAAGAATAGATATCCACTTCCTAGAATTGATGATCTTTTTGACCAAGTGAGAGGAGATTCAGTCTTCTCCAAGATAGACCTCAGGACTGGGTATCACCAGCTCAGAATTAAAGAAGAAGACATCAGCAAAACAGCATTTCGAACCAGGTATGGGCATTACGAATTTGTAGTCCTACCTTTTGGTTTGACGAATGCCCCTGCCACATTTATGTGCCTGATGAACAGTGTGTTGAATAAGTATTTGGATAAATTTGTTCTGGTGTTCATAGATGATATCTTAGTTTACTCCAAAAATGAGGAAGAACATAAGGAACACCTGAGAATAGTGTTGCAAACTCTGAAAGAAAATCAGCTATATGCCAAGTTTAGTAAATGTGAATTTTACAAGGATAAGATTCAATATTTGGGTCATATTATTTCTGAAAAAGGGCTTGCAGTTGATCCTGAAAAGATAAAAGCCATTAATGAATGGCCAGTCCCAACTGATGTTTCAGCAGTAAGGTCATTCATGGGGATGGCAGGCTACTATCGTAGATTTGTGGAAAGATTTTCTGCCATAGCACATCCTATCACTTCATTGCAAAGAAAGGGTGTCAAGTTCGTGTGGACTGAGAAATGTCAAATCAGTTTCGAACAATTAAAACAAAAACTTATTTCAGCCCCTATACTAAAAATTGCTGATCCTGATAAAGAGTTTGTTGTATGTACAGATGCTTGCAGAGAGGGGCTAGGAGGAGTCCTATTGCAGGAAAATTCAGTTATTGCATATGAATCTAGGAAACTGAAAGTACATGAACAGAATTATAGTGCATATGATTTAGAATTTGCAGCTGTTATCCATGCTCTGAAAATGTGGCGGCACTATCTTCTTGGGAAAAAGTTCACATTGATGACTGATCATATTAGCCTCAAATATTTCTTTTCTCAAACTGACCTGAATGCAAGATAAGCCAGATGGTTGTCCTTTTTAAGTGAATTTGATATGGATATAAAGCATATCAAGGGAAAAGAAAATAAAGTTGCAGATGCACTTAGTAGAAATGCTTGTCAACATCTAAACATCATTGGGAGTAGTGCCCAGATGGAGGTAGAGGAATTGGTGGGAAAAGCAGCAAATCAAGATCCCAACTATGAAGCACTCTTGGTGAAACTACAGAAAAGGGATAAGACTGATTTCACTAAAAATCAAAAGGGGATACTCTATTTCAAAAACAGGTTGTATATTCCTAATGTAGAGTCATTAAAAAGAGAAATTTTGGATGAATATCACAAACAGCCTTATGCAGGACATCCAGGATACCAGAAGATGTTAACAGCCTTGAAAAAGAAGCTGTTCTGGCCAGGAATGAAGAGAGATGTGGCAGAGTATCTAAGTAGGTGTATGGAATGTCAACTGGTCAAGGTTGAGCATCAACATCCAGCAGGGCTTTTAAACCCTTTTCCAATTGCAGAATGGAAATGGGACACAGTTTCCATGGATTTTATAACAGGATTTCCCAAGACTAAATATCAGCATGATTCTGTAATGGTAGTAGTAGACACTCTCACAAAATATGCCCACTTTATACCAATGAAATCTACCTTCGGAACAGCTCAAGTAGCAAATGTTTTCCTAAAGGAGATAGTAAGGCTTCATGGAGTTCCCAAGGTGATTGTCTCAGATCGGGATGCTAAGTTTACAGCAGCATTTTGGAAAGGATTGTTTGCAGGAATGGGTACTAAGCTGAATTTTAGTACTGCCTATCACCCTCAAACTGATGGGCAAACAGAAAGGACAAACCAAATTTTAGAGGATATGCTGAGAATGTATGTGATGGATAGGCCATCAAAATGGGAAGAGTATCTGCATTTAGCTGAGTTTGCCTATAATAATAGCTACCAATCCTCTATTAAGATGAGTCCGTTTGAGGCACTTTATGGGAGAAAGTGCCACACTCCCTTGAGTTGGAGTCAACCAGAGGATAAACTGGTATTGGGACCAGATGCACTACAAGAGATGGAAAGAATTGTTAAACAAATACAGAGAAATATAAAGACAGCACAAGACCGACAGAAGAGCTATGCTGATAAGAAAAGGGTGTCCCAAGAATTCAAAGTGGGGGATCATGTGTATTTGCGCATCAAACCCAAAAAGAGCACACTTTATGCCGGAAGTTGTGCAAAACTGGCTCCCAGATATTGTGGGCCTTTTGAGGTGTTAGAAAGGGTGGGACCAGTGGCTTACAAGCTGGCCTTACCACCCCATGTTAGAGTGCATAATGTATTTCATGTTTCATTATTAAAAAGATATGTGCATGATGCTTCTCACATAGTTGATTGGAATGTTGTACAGGTGGAACCAGAAGGGGAGTTTCTACCAAAACCGCTTCAAATATTGGAGCGGGAAGAAATTGAATTGAGAAGCAGAACAGTAGTCAGAGTAAAAGTGCAGTGGAAGCACTTTACTGTTGAAGAAGCTACCCGGGAAAGGAAGCCGAAACATGAGAAATATCCGTTTGTTTAAATGAACTCCTAGTAGTTATCAGCACACCGGTGAAGGTGTTTTTTTTCAGGGGGAATATGTAACACCTCAATTTTTGTGTTGGAATTTTTAAAGATAGAGATTTTGAACTTAATCTCAAGGGGTGAACCTAAGGATACATGGTGTGAATAAGATTATATTCTTATTTAAGGAAATAACAAATGACGCATTGACCAAGATGAGAATTAGAGATCACTTGCCAAATCCATGAGGATGGATAAGGCAACAAATCCCCAAAAATATTTCAAAAATCCTTGAGAGAAATTAATTTAGATTTGAGGAGGAATCTGAATTTTCCCAATGAAGAGGAGTAGTTGGGAAGAGGTGAGAAAAAGCTGGAAAAGCTGAGGAAAAGCTTAAAGCAGCTTTAAAGAGTCCCAAAATGGGAAGCCTAGGCTAAACAGGAAAGAAAGCATCCTGCTATTCTGGACGCAGAATTAGAAACATGCTTTGGGGAAGTATGAGCTTAAATAAGCTGCTCCTAGGCAGATCAGAGGTTGATCTGTTCTAGGAGGTGATCTCAGCTCGGGGGTGAGTCCTGGGAGACAAAGAGGACTCTAAGGTTGGGAGAGGACTCTAAGGTTGGGAGGTTGGTCATTTGCAATATTGGTATGTATCTGAAATTTCTGTTATTTGGATTTATTGTGGTATGTTCTGAAATTCTTGTTATTTTGTTTTATGATAGTATGAATTGGCTACATATAAAATCAATTTACTGGTATGAGTGATTTGTAGTACTACCTTTACCAGAGTCCATCCTAAGGCTTTCACCTTCCAGATTCTGGTTAGTGGTAGACCATAAATCCATAGAGTAGGAACCCCAGAAGCTCTAAACCAAGGTTGGTTTAAATCTGCAGTTACTTAGTCTCTATGGATAATGAAAATATTTTCTTGTTTTATATAGACACAAGGTGATATTATATGTGCATAAGTATATTAGAAACATATTGTAGCAGAACTGAGGTAAAGAAAGTAAAGACATTAGAATATAAAATTTCGAAATTCTTCTAGATAAAGAGGTGCTTCTATTCTATTTGAATGTTAGGGCATTCATAGGAATTATAGGGGATATTGCGTTTAAATTTACCTCTGACTCTTGAGAAAAAATTATTATAGTAATGGATTTAATCTGTGCTAAATGTACACTATCAAATGAACTCCTGAATACATGTATAAGCATCTAACAAAAATATCTATATATGAACCAAGTATCATAGCAAAGAAGTTATTTAAAAATAATGCCCTCTACTCAAGGACTATTGAATACATGTATGTATACTACAAAAGACAAAGAGAATATAAGCGCGGCGACCTAGAATAAAATCATTACATATACATCTGCATAAAAACAACAATAAATATGCCGCGAGCTGAACCTTAGTTCGTTCCAGATCAATTGCAATACGTATATGCGTGAGAACTCCGGAAGATAAAATAGGCGACGAAAGAAAAAATAATAAGTTTATTTTAAATATCGATTCAGAGAAAGGGTTGGAAGAAAAGACTTCTATACGAACTATGTAGGTTCTGTTGAATCGTGGTCAAAGTATAATTGTTATGAAAACATACAAATTAGATCAACAAACCTAGGGAAGGCTGCGACATTTCAGGCCTTTTATACATTAAACAAACAGAACATAGCTATGAAATAACGCGTCAGCAGAAATGGCCGACAACATGAGGACGTGATGTGTGTGGGCTTCATGGGACAGTTACGGCTTATCGCCACGCATGCAATGGATAGTATCAAATCTTCTATGTCTAAATTTTATTCCACGAGATTTCACCAGATAACCCACAGTTATAAACTCGGCATTCACGTGGCCGTGGAACATGAGACGAAATGGGAAATGAGATCGTCCAAGTTGGTAGATAAAACAAAAACTTAAACCTCCATTCTCTATGAACAGTTTTAGCGTAATATAATATAACCGGAAAATTAACCATTAGCACATTGTGCATGTACATAAAATCTAGGAGGAAGGAGAGTAGCTATTGCTACGCAACATTTAAAAGTTTCGTCTGTAATAAAAGAAGTGAAATCGGTTAGTTGTGGCCGGAACAAGAACACCATTTCTCACTTCAACAAAACTCCTGGTGTCTGCTTCTAATAATGATAAAGTAGGCACGAACTTTCCAAGTCCAGAGAAAAATCATTCGATTCAGTTAAGATTATGGCCTCCTGGAGTTATTTAGCAACTCAGCCTGATAAACTAAACGACGTTCGATTTTATAGTGCTGAACGAACAGGATAAAACAAATAGAGAGGACGTATATAAAAGAAAAAAACAAACCCAGAACTATGGTAATACCTCTGAGTTAGAAATAAAAATGTTTTCGTTTGGCAGTCGAGATATTAGCAAGGAATACCCTACTTCGCATTCCTTTTACTGAACTGGTAAGCGGGATTAATTCGTGATTGTAAACGAATTGGTCCAACCCATACCATAGTAAAATAATAAATGAGTAAAAGCAAATGATAAACACAGAAAACCAGTATTTCCAGAACGAAGTTGGGCGGGAAAAGGGCGCGGTATTTAGCACAAACCCCACGCCTTGTATTATTTTACCAGCCAAGGGTTCCTTCGCTGAACGTGTGCGAAAGAAACAGAGGGTAAACCAATGACGAGGAGCAGTTTCTGGGCCACTGTAACCAAACCCCAAGCCTGCCATAAACACATTACACAAAATTTTAAATGAGTTCGGCTGCTATCGCAACCAGGAAAGAAGAGCTGGAAAAAGGAATGGTATCCTCACCAGGAACGAAGGTGAATGCGAAACCACCAGCACTCGAGTTGCAGGAAGGAAATTGTATTTTTCCTTGGGGCAAAAAACCCTTAGTCGCCAATTAGCGATGCGTAGTAATACCTGTGAGGGAAAACAAAGAAAACAATCTGCTACAGTATGGTAGTAAAGAAGCACTGAATATAATAACGATACGAATAAAATAAATCTAAGTCAGTTCTGAGCCGAACATAATACACCAGCAATACGACCTGCGCCGCAAGGAAATAATGCTTCCTCTATTCGGTGCTACCACAGTCGCCATGGTCATGTGCAACCAACGATTTGGAACCCTGTAGATTAGAAAATCAAGAATGAAGGAGTAATGCCATAGAAACGAGGTTTTGAAAGATGAAATAGCAACGGACAGACTAGGGTTTAAAGACAGGGAAACCTCTGAATACTTACCACGAATTCCCAATGGTACACGCGGAAGTTGTACACCGGTTTAGCGTAGCAGATGAAGGCGCTAACCCTAATCTGCATCGATCGAGGGTTGCACAAATCCTGAAAGGGATTTAATCATCATGACAATTGGATAGGAAGTACCATTTCACAGTAGTTGTTTTCTTTTCTATCTTAAATTCTAAGTACTGTGCCGGCGGGGTTTGGGCTGAACCATATGCTCTGTACATGCTGAAGTGAGTCGCGCAATGGGTCTCATAGCCATGGGTGACACCCGCCGATTTCACAAGCCGTGGCGCCGAGGTTGGAATCCCAATTTCTCAAAGCATGCGCGACCCACCACCCACTTGTACCTTTCGACAGTTCCGCGTAGTAGAGGGAACCACGTATACTCCTTCTCCCAAACGAAACCGGTTGGATAGTCGTGGAAGTACTCGTACCATAGAGATAGCACGCTACTGTGGCCAGATTTCCAACTGCACCCTTTACACAACACGGAACAAAAACAAACGCATTTTATTACACACACACCAACGGGCGAAAAATAGTAAGAAGGGTGCGTAATAAATCCAAGGACACATTCGATATATGCATTTTATGTATATATGACATATATATATATAAAGGTGTGTCTCTAATTCATAGTATTAAAGGGTGAATATAGGTATGTGTCGCATGATGATTATCAAAGGATGTGTTATATATATATATATTTTACATACGTGGTATAAATATATATATGATATATATATGTGGATCAAATATCTTAAAATGAGGTGTATTACGTGTATATCTATATGGGATATATATATATATATATAAGAGCTCAAAAGATATGGTTGATAAATGCATTTTAGATACCTATGTTATCCATAGATATAGGTGACATATATATACATATAGATCCCAAGATATAGGTGTGGATTATCTATAATGGGTTCAAGAGTATATGTATTAAATATACATATGGATTAGGTGACGTTATTGAAAGTATACAGGGGGAATGGTCAATGTTTAATAGGAGAGAGATACTAGATGATTAGATAAACTTTATCAAGAGGGAAATAAAATTAAAGTCCTGAGCTCATTATTCAAAATTTCCAGTGATACTTCCATAGGTACATAGGGTTAAATGTGAAGGTTATTAGGAAAGAACTTAGTATTCAGACAACCAGATGCATAACAATGGAATCCAAGTGCAAAAAAAATAAAAAAATAAAAATAAAAATAAAAAAAAAATTCCTTAAACTGGAGGTGTTTCACTTGCATCATTCATGTTTCTCACATAAATCAAATTTTTAGCCGATGCAGGAATATACAGAACACTAGGAAGTGTTCTAATCCTTCCACCTTCTATCTTCAACTTGACTTTTCCATGTCTGACGATTTTGGCCTTCCTATCATCCCGTAAGAAGACATCGCCGCCATCATACTTCTCATACTCATAGAACCACTCCCGATGGGGAGTGAAGTGAAAATATGCGCTTGAGTCAATCAACAATGTCTCATGATCTACATGTGTATTTGAAGAAGAAGCCAAATACACAACCTCACCTTCATCCAAGGTGGGTTTTTGCTCTGCAGAAGGAGCATCATCAGATCCCTTTCCTTTCCGAGGAGCTTTAAATCTGCAGTACTTTTTGTAGTGCACTTCCTTTCCACATTTCCAACACACATTTATAAAATTTCCTAGAGATTTAGATTTCCCTCTAAATTTAGATCTCCCACTCAAAACCTTATTCTTGTTTCTATTTTGGGACCTTCTTCATATAGATAAGTCATCTCCATTATGGCCCTCCATATTTCTCCGTCTCATTTCCTCCGACAACAAGGCTGAGACAATGACATAAAAATTCAAGGTAGTTGTATTACTACCTATTGCGATAACCAGACTGTCCCACGAATCTAGTAGAGAACACAAAAACCTGATGCACTTATTTCATCTGATATTTTAATATCAAGAGAAAACAGCTGACTTACCACAGTATTGAAGGCCTTCATATGCTTTTTCACCGAGTCTCCATCATTCATTATCAAGTCATACATTTTTTTCCTCAAGAACAATTTATTCACCAGAGACTTAGATTGGGACAAAGTCTTTAGCTTGTCCCACAAATTCTTCACCGTAGTTTCCCCAGATACATTCAACAATACTGAATCTGAGACACACAACCATATTGTGCTCTTTGCCTTCCGATCCAAAATCTTCCAGTTTTCATCTGACATTTTCATTGGTTTAGTACTCAGATCTACTGTGATCCACTGATCTTTATCCACAAGTAGATCCTCCATCTTCAACTTCAACAGGTCAAAACTCTGACCATTAAATTTTTAGATATCTATCATTCCATTTCTCGACATCTTCTTTTTTCCACAAGAATCGATCCCGTAGATCTCCCACTGAATAGTTTCTACCACATGCCAGAGCAAAAAACCCCTCAGCAACAAATGCGTCACCTTGAAACCGAAACAAATCTGATACCACTTGTAGGTTTTAACCCTGTGCAGAAATGATCTGCAAATGAATCTTCAAAACAAAAAATAAAAAATAGCGAGAGAATAAAACATAAAATAGATATACACAGAGATTTTCCCCTGAATCCCAAATCGAGACTACAAAATTGATTTTTCGTTATATTCCTTTTAGTGTTACAACACATATATACATGCAAAAGCATTCAATGACCCCAATCCATTAAACCTAGAATAAAACATAACCATAGTTCCCTTGAACAGATCTACAAAATACCAAGGGCAAAAAACCATCATGCCCCAAAAAAATGTGCAAACCCATGAACAAAACCATGGGTGGATCTTCCCACTGAAAAATAGGTTCCAAATTTTTTTTCCCAAGGTGCTACCTTGCACCTCGAATAAGGTGGGCTTCCACGCCCCCTGTGTTCCCCCTGCGGTGCCTGACGCAATGTACAGGGAGGGCTAGCCCCCTCCCCCCCCCTTGTGAACCCCCCCGCGTGTGTGACTTATCATGGAAAGAATATAACACATACCCAACACCAGGATTTTGAATGGAAAACTTAGAATACATTATAGCTATATAACAATTTTTCTACAACGCAATGTGCTATGACATCACGATATGTAATATTGTTTTAACCAAATTTTCTAGTATAGCAAATAGTTGAACCGGTGGATACATATATCATAACAAAAGTTTGAACTTCGTATAACCTCACACCATTTCTATGGAATATAACAAATTTCTAAGAAACTCTGATGATGGAATATATTATTTAATTAGTGAATGGGCATTGGAATCCCCGTGAAAGTAGTTGTAACCTCCGCACTTTATTAAACAACCATTGGACTGGTGGTAATAACTGCCAATCCCTCTGCCATTTCAAAAAATATAACCTGTGGCATTTGGTTGGACTCTCGCACCTAATTTGATGATTGCTCCATGGTAAAATTTGGAACCGTCGATAACTAATATTTGGGTTTGGCAGGATCCACTAACCCTTCCCCCACATAACATTATAATAATAATTAAATACAAAATGGAACCTTTGTATAACAAAAGAAATGTTGTGGTATGAAGGTAAATTTTTGTGACGTTGTTGCGGAGGTTGTGGGTTCGACCCACAACTTGAGAGTTGACCTCCACTTCTTTGAATTTGAGTGATATGTAGTTTGACCACCACGTGTCATGTTCTGACACTGCTACTTGGCCCGCAAAGACCCATTTTTTTGTGTTTTGGATAAAAACTTCAGAGTGCGTTTTCTCCCCCCATAATGAGGCCATTTTTCAAAGTGAATATACCATCGGAATCAGCACGACGAGCGCTCTGAATTTTCACTAGTTTCGTGAGCATATGAGACTGTAAAAGTTTGATAATTTCAAGGATCCTCCTGTATCAAAGGGACTCTAGGTTTTTCTAGTCTCTTTTAGTCTATCCCTACCTTCTGTTTATCACCTTTTCATCCATTCCTAGTTATATTTGCCTCACATTAGCTCATTCCAGGAACACATTAAGTTGAAATATTTGAGTGAATTTCTCCTTGGTTTAGTGGTTTTTATGACTAGTTATCATCTCCCTCTCCATACTAACAAAGCATAGTAGCAGTGACCATAATTGTGGAATATATCCCAAGAAATCCTTGGATAGAAAAATAATATATGTGACTAGGAATAAGGGGATAAATCACATAAAATATTCTTTGAATTTTTTCTTTGTGAATCGAGCAAGGTAAATCTTATTGGAGAAGTATTTTTTTAATTCCTATTTTCCTATTTTCCTAATTATCTTTGTATGTTCTCTCTATGATTTTCTGGACCTAAATTGAAATATAGGGAAAAATCTAACTCTATCATGGATTGTCTAATGATCTAGGACTAAACTTAGTTCTTGTAGAAATTCTTTGTAGATTCAAACTACAAATTTTAATTTGATAAAATAATTGAATTGAATCTATTGTACAAACTACAAAAACTAATTTAAACGATCACGAAATCCAGAAGCATACAAGAGAAAGAATTCAATCAACACATAACACAATGATTTCTTGGGGAAAGCCACTGCTAAAAACCTCATTATCTATATATTTTATTAGTCAGAAAATATGCGAAGATTACAATGCTTTACTCAAGCCTGAGAAACATATTCACTATCTCTATTTGTCTCACTACTTAATAGACAAATATGGGCCAATAATTAACCAATTTTCTGCTTTTTGAAGTCCCTGTTTCCTTGGGTTTTTTTTTCTTTCGGAATTACCCCCCTATTAATTATGGAAATGATCAATTCAAATTGCAAAATACATCATATGCCTTCCTTTGACTGCATGCACCACCTGTACAATTTGGATTATTATACCACTGATAATACACAACCATTAAACTCCAATCTCAAATAGGTAACTCATAGATTTGATCAGATGCTCAGTGTAAAAGCTAAAAAATGAAAGTGGTCTGAATTGATTAGAAAATTGATAACAACTAAGTGCTTGTCGTCATGAATCCAATGCAATTTTTTTTGTCAAAAACAGAGTCTGGATGAAGAAGATAGTGCATGTTGTTTATTTTCCTAAACAACTAAAAAAATTGCAGAACAGATACAAGTTGATGATATGGCAGCCCAATCAGCATAACAGGTATATTCAGGGATATTCTTCAGTTTTTTCCCAGTGGCACTGTTACAAGTGTCACAATAGGATTTATTAGTGAAATTTGAAGGTGAATTTTTTATTTATATCTGCTCCTAAGTTTGAATAATAATTTTTTTTATATGATTGGGGACAACCTAACTAGAGGTTGTCATATGGTGCAGCCAGGGGTTGCCACATGCCCCCTTTGGTGGATCCTCTCCAAAGTTCGATTAACTCATTGGATGGTCGAATTATTTGTATTTTCCAAACTTTGAAGACCTTGGTAGAAATCTGAATTAACATCAAAGATCAAAGGTCTGCATTAAATTTTTATGCTAAGATCAAAATTGTATTTGGTTCATATTACAAACCCGAAAAATATATTGGTGGATTAAACATATATTACGGGCATGCATTTTATTTCAACCGAAGGTTTGATATAGTGAAAAGTCTGGGCACGCATATATATATATAGCGCAAACTTTGGGCGCACATGTATTGGAGAAAAAAACGTATTTGGATAGGAGAAGGTTGGTGTCAACCCCACAACCTCCCATGCAACAATGGATCAGCTAACAATTAGCCCACACCATGATACTGGAAAATTATAGGCGCTGACATATCTTTATTGTTATATGATTCGACCAACGGGGGTTTGGAGGGGGCCATCCCCCTCCCCATGATACCAAGTCATACAACCACAGGCAAGTAGAATTTCTAAGCATGGGATTAAGTTTAAATTCAATATTTATTAGCATTAATCCCATGTTTAACATTTATTTGATTTTTAATCCAGGATTTAACTAGTTCACACTTATCCCAGTTAATCCGTTTTTAATTAATTTGAATTGCAGATAAACTTGGTGGATATTTTGGGAGTTTGACCAGTTTCAACAGATTTCCAACTTAAGCGGACTTATGTGGAGTCTTCTCCATATTTGGAGGACATTTCCTAGGAAAATTAAATGAGCCATATGTTGAGCAATTTTGACCAATTTTTGGCTCAGGAAGAGTCATTCCTATCAGATTGGCATGCTATGAATGCATTGGTACATGTTGCAGAGGCAGAGGAGAAATTATAAAGGGATTTTTTTCACTTTTAAGAAAAAAGAAGCCTAGGGCCACTAGGAGGGAAGGCCATGCCTAGATCAGCTGAAGACCAAATTCAGAGAATGAAGAGTCATTTCTGAATCTTTTCGACATTCTGAACATGTTAAAGCATGTTTCAAGAATTTTAGGTGAATGTAAACAAGAATTTTTGAAATTTCGAGCTTATACAATGGCCCAAGCCATGGAAGATGGACCAAGGAGATGTAGCCCATGAGGGGTGAACTCCTTCATCAAAACTCTATGTTTATCGATCAAATATGATGGTTTTTTCTTATATTTTTTGCTGATGTTCAAAATGTTTATTTCATTATTTATGCTCTTGAATTCACTCACAAAAACTCAGCTAATTTACTTGTTTGACACATATAATCAACAAGGAACCCTATGTACATGAAGCATAATATTAAAAAATAAATTTTAAATATGAAGATGAAATTAGCATAGCAAAACTAACATTCATACTCAGATCAAGTTGGTATGAGAGCCTAGATGAAAGACAACGTTATTTTCTTGATAGTTTCTTGAGCTTTGTGAAAGTTTAATGTGTGCAAATTTGTGATGCTGACAAGGTTAGAGTTGCAGAGAGGTGAAGGTAAATTATTGGTTGCAAGTCTTGATATTAGGACACAAAGAAGGAGAGTTACAAGAGAACCATCTCCACCCAAAGTTTCACTCGCAGCTGCACTTGAAGCACCTCAATTTTTGTCTCGAGAAGCTGAGATTGAGGAGGTACAAGATGTGCAAGAAGCAAAGTTGATTGAAGAGATACAAGCACCATAATATGAGTTTGAATCCATAGCCATCATGTTAGGGGTTGGAGAAATTCAAGATAATTCAGAAGAGGCTGATGTCAAGAGATACTTCAATGACATAAAGAGGATGGTTAAAATTATGTTTGATACATTTACTCCTGGAATGGAAGGAGAAGGTTCTAAGCCTCCACATGGAGAAGGAACTTCGGATGATAAGAAGGATGAAGAGAAGAGTTCAAAGGGTAGTGGAGGAAATCCACCTCCATATCCACCATATTCAGCATCCTCATCATCACCATTAGCATCATCTTCCACTTTCACCGCAAAAAACAAACATACTCAAGAAAAAGTCACAAAAGGAAAAACACGCTTACTGAAAATTTATGTCAAATTTGAGCTTCCAATGTATAATGGCGAGATAAATGCAGAAATATTGGACAATTGGATATGTTAATTGGAGGTGTATTGCATAATTCAGAACCTTCATGAAGATGACATAAATATTCAATTGAATTCTTTGAGGATGGAAGGATATGCACTTGTATGGTGGGAAGTAAGGATTCAAGAAGAGATTAAAAACTATGGTAAGATATCTATGTCTTGGTCAAGTTTTATTTCTAGCATTAAAAGTAAATTCTATCCATTAGCTTACATGTAAAAGGAAATTATGTATTGGAAAAATTTTAGACAATTGAAAGGGAAAAGTGTGCAAGATGATACTCATGAATTTAGGAGAAGAGCTCTTATTTTGGGTATTAATTTATATTCTCAAGAAACTTCGTTAAAGTACATTGGGGGTTTTCAAAATTACCTTAGGCACACTATTATCATGTTTAATCCCACAAATATAGCTGAGGTTTGTGTTCAAACCACACACTTAGAAACAAGATGGAAACATAACATAGATGAAAAAAGTGATAGTGAGGGTAAAGGAAAGGGAAAGTTTTATGGAAGAGGAAAGAGAAATAGCTCTGCCAAAGAGAGAAAGAAAAAAACACATGTAAACATTGCTTGAAGAATTTCCGTGATGATGACCACAGTTGGAAACTTCATCTAGAGTTAAAACCGAAGAAACTAAAAGCCAAAAAGAGGGGGAAATTGTTGGTATAATTGAACATGACTTAGGATCAAATTCAGGAGATGATACAAATATTACAACCCTGGTTTTGAAAGGTAAGAACATAGCAAGCACTAGTTCTTCAAATTTTTCTAATGTTACTCAAGATGAAGATACAAGAATATAAATTTTCGATATTGGAGTTGTCTCTAAACATACCAAGATTGATACACTTTTTGACAGTGGGTCACAAGATAACTTGATTTCTAAAGACTTGGTTAAACAGCTAAACCTTGAAACTATTGGCCATCCAAGACCTTATCCTTTAGGGTGGATATGCAGGAATGAAAACTTGCAAGTTACAAGGAAGTGCACACTAATATTCACCATCAATTCAAACTTTCTTGATGAATTTGGACTTGATGTGGTGCTTCTTGAGATATCAGGTATTGTATTGGGAAATCCTTATATTTATGATAGGAAAGAGATATTTCATTGTCATGAGAATAAGTATCACTTTTTTAAATATGGTCTTCAGTGCATAGTTAGAGCCCATAAGAAGAAGACAAGCTTGTCTCTTATACATGCGGTAGAAATGTAGAGCATAGTGATTGCAAGTCAGAATTTGACATTGTTAATGATCAAACATAGAGATGTTTTGAATCAAAACTTTAAAAAAGATGCATCGAATAAACAAGCTAATTTCATTAAGGTTTCTTATGCTTGTAATGAGATGTTTCGAGATTCTAGCAGTTTTCCTCTGAAACGAGGTGAACAGATGTAAAAAATTTACAACAGTGAACAACAATGTTGATCCGTGTTGGAAACAAGATGTCGGTGCAAGAGAGTGAAAAGGTCAAAGAGAAAGTGACAAAGGATCTTGACAAACAAGGCATGGGCTCCACAAATTGTTGGTCTTGGCTTCCAAAAGGTACATGGAAATGGAAAATATACTTGGCCAAGACTAGACACAAGTACAAATCAAGAGTAGTTAACAATCACGATGATGGCAGTGTGCAAGGTAAGACAATTTTAAGTTTCCTTTGATTAATGACCAAGGTAGGAACAACTGTTTTTCTACAATAATAACTTGATGTTCTCCAAATTCATGTAAATTTCAGCATCACAGTGTCAATGAAAGTAAGAGAAGGTCTCAAGAATCAAGGAAAGATTTAAATTTTTGTGAAAAGATCAATTTGATGAAAATGGGAAAATTTCAGTGGACAGAGACTAGAAGGGTGAGGGAACGGTACCCTCATTCATATGATCATTAATCAAAGAGATTTTGGGGTCCAAAAGGCTTCTAGTGGGGAGGAATGATCAGGTGATTAGTGAAAAATATCAAAAATTAAAGTGCTTAGAATTGATTCGAAACTGAACTACAACGAATATCTTGTCGCTAGGAATCTGGCGCAATTCGTTTCATTGAAAATAGAGTCAAGATGAAGAAGATAGAGCATGTTGTTCATTTTCCTAAATAGCTAAAAATATTGCAGAACAATGATAGGTTGATGACATGGTAGTCCAGTTAGCATACCAGGTATATTCAGGGAATATTCTTTAGTTTTTTCTTAGTGGCACTTTGAGAAGTGTCACAACACGATTCGCCAGTGAGCATTGAAGGTGAATTTTTTATTATATTTGCTCCTAAGGTTGAATGAGAATACTTTTTTTATGATTCGAGATAGCCCAACAAGAGGCTGACACGTGGTGTATCCAAGGGGCACCAGATGCCCCCTCTGGTGGACCTGCTCCAATGTTTGATCAAGCCATTGGATGGTTGAATTATTTATATTTTCCAAAGTCCAAAGACCTTGGTCTAAATCTGAATTAACATCAAGGGTCAAAGGTTCACATTACATTTTTATGCTAAGGTTGAAATTTCATTTTCTTCATATTACAAATCCCTAAAATATATTGGTGTACTAAATATATATCATGCGTGAGAATTTTATTTAAACTGAAGGTTTGATATAGTGCAATTTTTGCGTACGCATATATATAGTGCAAAGTTTTGGTGCACATATAGTGGAGAAAAATGTATATCGGATGGCAGGAGGTCGGGATCGATCCCACGACCTTCGTCATGCCAACGGATGGGCTAACCATTATCCCACATCATGATCCTTCAAAAGTATAGGTGCCTACATCTATTTATTATTATATGATTTGACTAGTCGGGGTTTGGAGGGGGCCAACGTCGCGAGCGAACCCCCTCCCTATGAGACCAAGTCAAACAACCATAGGCGGGCATAATTTATAAGTGTGGGATTAATTTTAAATTTCATATTTATTAACATTAATCCCATGTTTAACATTTATCCGATTTATAATCCAAGATTTAACTAATCCACACTTATCCCCGTTAATCGGATTTTAACTCATTTAAACTATACTTAAGCTTGATAGAGATTTTGGCAGTTCCACCAATTTCGGCGAACTGCCAACTTCGGCTGACTTATCTGGAGTCTTCTCTATATTTGGAGGAGATTTCCTAGGAAAAGTAAATGAGCCATATCTTGAGAAAATTTCAACCAATTTAGGCTCAAGAAGAGTCATTCCTACTAGATTGGCATGCTATGAACCCATTAGTACAAGTTGTAGAGGTAGAGGAGAAATTAGAAAGGTATTTTTGTCACTTTGAAGAAAAATAAAGCCCAGGGAAACCAAGAGGGAAGGCCATTCCTAGATTATCTGAAGACCAAATTGAGAGAATGAAGAGTAATTTCGGAATGTTTTTGACATTCTGGACTCATCGAGGCATGTTTCAGGAGCTCTAGGTGAATGTAAATAGAAATTTTTTCACTTTTGAGCTAATACAGAGGCCCAAACCATGGAAATTGGACCAAGGAGATGTAGCCCAGGAGGGGTGAACTCATTCATCAAAACTCCATGTTGATGGATCAGTTGTGATGGTTTGTTGTTCTTGATTTTTATGTTGTTCAACATATTTATTTCAAGTTTTATGCTCTTTAATTCACTCATAAAAACTCATCAAATTTATATTTTTGACACTCGTAAACAATAAGGAAACATATGTACATCAAGCATAAGATCAGAAAATAAATTTTAAATCTGAAGATGAAATTAGCACAAGAAAACTAACATTCATACTGAGATTAACATCACATGTTCATGAGTTATTTATTATTTATTTACTAGTTAAATGGTTCATCGAAAACTACAAACCCCACTACATGAGCTCCCACTGGTTCCTCTAATAGTTGGAACTAGTTTAACTAACTCTAACTCATATTTACTGAATTAATTAATTACAACTCAAAATAAACTCAACCAGGGCTCCTAAAAAGTAGGAGCCTCTCTACATAACTCAAGTTAGGCCCTCAACTCAAATTAGCTGAACCAACAAACTAACTTAGGTAAGATGTACAATCTTTCATGAGATGCGGAATTACAATTTTTTTCTAATTTAATTCAAGGGGAAATTAAATTAGAATCTTTCTTGGTGCCATTTTCAACACTCCCTCTCAGCAAGAAAGGTATTATCAGATACCACAATCCTGCCTATATGGCACTCGAATTTTCCTCTTAAAAATTCCTTGCTCAAGTTATCAGCATCATGTTCCTTAGTTGTTGGCTTAACCAATGCTTGAATAATATGGTAAACTAGGTAACATATGTTTGGTCATGTGTTCACCAAGTACATAAGTGAACCCACACGCTTCCTGTAATTGGTAGTTTGTACCACTTCGCCTGAAGTATCATCTTCATTCCTCCAATTCCTTGCTATAGGACTCTCCATGGGTTTTTTTCTCTCCATGTGAAACTTCTTTAGTATATCGTTGACGTACTTTCCCTGAGAGACAAACAGTTCCCCATCTCCTTGACAAATTTCCAAACCAAGGAAATAATGCATGAGCCCCATGTCTTTCTTCTCAAATTCTCTTGCAAAATCCTCTTTTTAATATTATATCAGCTTATCATCACCTGTTATAATTAAATCATCGACATCTATATTATAATCAATAATTTACCTTCAACCACAATCGGTTTCGTTGAGTCATTTTCTTGCCTGAAAAATTTTGTTTCTTTGCAATCAAATTTCTAATATGTAGACTTAGTACTGGTATACCAATTTTACTCTCCATCAATTCTATGAATCTGATTAGAATCATTTCAAGGAATTTTTTCAATTGTTGCACAAAACAAAACACTTCGTACTCCTGTTAAATGAAAAACAAACCCATGAGATCACAAATTCTGAGGCTGGTGAAACATGGGAATTATTATAATCTATATATATGTGGGAATGAGTGCCTTTTGCAGCATCAAATATCCATAATTATTTGTTGTTATAATCACTTGTTATAACTCCCAATTATGAGATTCACTAAACAATCATTCAATTTATGAAACAAGACATGATATAGAAAGAAAACATACAGGTAAGTTTCATGTTGTGCTGTTGTGGAACAAACCAAATTTGTACTAACAATTTTTGGATGAACATCTATCACATCAATTTCAAGATTGGTTGGAAGCTTGTATTAGAGGAAATTTTGGCCTAAAAGTGGACTCCTAAGGAAAAATAATAAAATAATAGTTAAAATAATAAAATAAGAGTTATGAATTTTGGAGGGAAAACAAGAAAACTACTTTTTTAATTGTATTTTCAACCTACATCTTTATACGTTTACTCAAATGTAAATTTTAGACACTCATTATATGAAAAATTAAATTCCACATCCAATGAATACCTACTATGCAAACTTTTGAGATGACCCACATTGATAAAAAAATGCAGATACATTAAAAAACATTTTAAACCATGTTTTTTAATGTATTTGTAATTTGTTTCACGGTTGGTATTCTCAAAAGTATACATAATGGGTACTTGTTGGATGTGGAATTGAATCTTGCATTTAATGTGTGTCTAAACTTGAAATTCGAGTAAACGTATAAAGTAAAATACAATTAAAAAAACTAGTTTTTCTTCTTTTCCCTCCAAAATATTTACATGTACCTCTTTTTAAATTTAAAACATTTTGATTGGTTTACATATTATGACATGGAAATTACAGGAAAATTTCATGGATACTTTTAGGATGAAATTTACTCTAATGTTGAATAGTACTGAAAGGAACATCAACTGGTACATGGAAAGACAAATTAGTAAGTAAACACTATTGTCAAGAAAGTGTATGTTTATGACCAAGGGTTATAACCAACTCATAGTGGCGGTTTAAGTCTATCCATACTATAAACATTTAAAAAACCCAAAGATTTTACCCTGAGATTTTCATTAGTAACATACTTACATTGGAATGTAAAAACTAGCATAACATAAGCAGATCAGTACAAAGTCATTGTTTCACAAATGTGAGCAAGTTTTCTTACACCATAAGTAGCAATGAAGTTGAAACTGTTTTTCTTCAACTTGAGATTGAGATCTTGAGGGTCTAGTACAATTCCATGGTGAGCCCAGAGAGATTAATAATAAAGACATGACGAGCATTAAACCTTAGGAAAAATGAAGCATGAATTCATGAAAATTACAAAGTAAGGCACCAATGTTGATTAATATCATACCATGGAGTTTACATTAACAATTCTTTGAGCACCTCCATCTTTGAGAAGTAAAGGTGGGAGGAGGATTGTTAGGAATGTTGGTCCCATATGATTCACTTGCATTTACTATTTTTTTCCATCCTTAGAGAAATGTTGTGGCTATGCAAGCATGATGTTTTAAAATATCGAAACATTGCGTTGTATTGAAAATTTAGAGGTTAAGTGAAATAATTTGGTTAATTTTCCGGGAAGTTAGAATCTGAAACAAAAAGGTAATTTATTCAGAGTATTAAGATTTTTAGGAATCATTCCACATTATTCAGATTGTTATTTTCAATCTAATGAATACTCAAGAATGTTATGGTGGTTCACCTAAACTCGACTTGGTCAAGTGGAACTCAAATAATGAGTCCATTGTTTTTCCCATGGTATTCATGTGTAACATACAATATTTAAAGACATAGATATTCTAGGTAAATCGGTCCCATGAAAAGTGGAATCCAAATAACTGTGTTTTTAGAGATAGCCACTTATCTCAGTGTTTAGGGATCAACCAATTCTCTCAGTGCTTCTTGATCCTAACAAAAAAATATATTATATCTCCTCGACTAGTGATTCAAATATATACATACCTCCCATTATGTAAATTTCGGCATTGTTGATGAGAATGTGAAGGGGCGCTTGACAAGACACCAGATTGACAACAAAGGATCTTGTTGATGGCAAGGACATGAGCTCCAGTGCCATGACCAGATAGAATGGACTCATATTAGATGATTCCAAGTGATATACTGGAACAAATCAAAATTATAATTATAGTGAGCTCATACTTCTATGGAGAGGGGATCTCTATTGGCTTTCTTTTGTTGTCTTTGACATTCTTGTGCAAGGTTCGAATCATTTTTTTGTTACAAAATGACATGATAACATGGACACCATAGCAAGGTCTCTGAACTTTAAAAAAATTAATGGAGCTATTTAGCGTTCCTTATCGCCACTTCGGGGATATGCTAGTTTTATGTTATGTAAAATTGTATATATTTTTTTTAATGCAAAATCATATGTAAATATAGATAGTATAATAATATAAAGTATTTAGTTCAGGAAAAAAACTTATAAAGTTATAGAGACTATTAATTGATGATGACACTTTCAACCTAACAACAATTAATCGTATCAATCCAAATCATATCACTTTCTTCTCTAAAGTTTTTGTATTTTAAAATGGAATTTTAAAGCTAACAAGAACCATTTATCATGTTTCATAGAGTGACAAGTTTTTTTTTCCATAATAGCATGATGAGGTTTTTTGGAAATTTTGGATTTAGAATATGGTTAGAATGGTCGAGCATGAAAAGTGTGGATGATAGTTTCTCCATTGCATATATAACGCTCTGTAGGAGAAGCCCGTGAAGGTCGAGTTTCAGGGAGGTGTTTTTATGAGACGCTTGGGGCATTAGCATTTCAATTTTCTCTTCTGCCTCTTCAAACTCGGATGCTCTGTGCTTGGGAGTCGCAAGTAGGGATTTTGCATAATTCATAAAACTCTCATAGATTTGGTATCATTTAGAAATTGATTTGACATCTTTGTAAGGAAACTTTCCTTTTTTCTGTGTTTCTCAGCCTAAGCCTTTGTCGCTACCTGTACTCACTTCAATGTTGGCTAAGATAGGAATTTCATCCCATTTCAAAAATTCTACGAAATGAAAAGTTGAAGGGGAATGCAGAGCAAGTTCAGGGGAATTCAATCGGTTCAATTGAAAATTTCATTCAAGTCTACATTATCAATTCAGTTTGTCATCTTCAATGTTCGTATTTTTCACCTCGCCATTTAGGGTAAAAAAAATGACGATCACTGTAGATTCCTTTCCATGGGTACATTTCTTACTCACCAGAGGATAACGAAAATGGGTTGCTCAGATTGGATTGCATGAACCATGTTTGGACTAATAAATTTCACCAAGAGAACGTAATTAGTTATAAATTGAAAATACATATAATCTTCAACTAATAAAAATAAATGAATTAATTTTTAATTGAAATTAAGTTAAAATTCCAAAAGGAATAAAGCAACTTACAAAACATAACTAGAGCCACCTTTATGTAACTATAGTTGTAGATTAGAGTAGGATTTGAATAGTGCCAACAATGGAAAAAACATAGTAGACCCCAGAACAGAACAGAGCAAAGCCCATGTCAATGACAACAGGAGAAAGAGCATAAGGTTTATAATTTTAAATGATATAACAGTGAAGGAGAAAGAGGACATGGAGGGATTGACTTGCAAGGGGAGTAATCTGGAATATGATCTTCCAAGGACTTGTAAGTGTAATTGGAAGTGTGCCAATAGGGAATACTCGTTTTTATTGGGTCATGGATTTGACTCCAAATCAATTTATTTTGTTATAGGAATGGTTTTTTTGGTCACATGAAAGGCCCATCAAGATAGTGGTGACACCCATCCTCAATAATTACACAAAAATATATGCCCAAGACCATGAAGAAGAAGGAAGTGAATGTAATGCTGAGATGGAATTGATCACCCAAGTGGAAATACAAGTATATTTGATAAGTGGAAAAAGAGAGAGATCAAAGAGACCAAGAAGAGGGAAAAGTGGCTTGCAATCCAAGTTAATGAGGAAGAGCAAGAGAACAAAATGTTCCTTATATTTCTTGAAGGTGGAGTAAACACTACTTAGAGTGCGTTGTTTCATGTGGGGTGCTCAAGATCTTGGATCAAGTGATCTGAAGCTCCACAAAAATGGTTTCCAGCTTTTGAAACACATCAAGGATCTTGAATCTAAGGAAATTAATGGAGATTCTCGTCTTTATGATGATGATACGAGTAAAATAAAGGTAGGTATAAGTGCACCACCTGCAATAAAGTTTTCGATCTTATTGGGAAAAGTAGAATAGAGTAGAGTATAACATACAGTTAAACTCATGCAATAAACATATCAATGAACTAGAGGAACTAACTCATAAACAACATAAGGATTTTCTCAAAGTTTAGGGTTAGTCTAATGGGAGAGTGCTAGATCATTCTCAACGGAGGCGAGTAATACTAATACAACTGGGTTAATTAAATTTTTTGGTTTAATAACCTTAATGCACCAGGGTTAATGAAAACTAAATATGAAAAACATGTAAAAACCGGGTTATCCAAAGCCTATATTGAGTAGACCTAGTTAAGAATAAGAGAGCCACAACCATCTTTGTAGATTGAAGTATATTTTTTGCATCATCAAAAATTAAGACAAAGTTCAAAGTTTTAGTTATTGTTGGTTTTTAACAGTTGCTCTTATCTTTACCTACAAATTTTCAATACAAAAAGAAATAAAATAATTAATATATAGATTTCTTATCATAAGGGAGATAAGGAGAAGTAATATAACATGTACCTAAAGCGAAAATCTCATAGACGACTCAAGAGATAGTGAGATAGTAACAAAATTTAGTTTTTCTTTTTCGAGGGGTGAACTTTCGAAATGCAATTTCCTCCTCCTACTCCATAACTCACATGATTCAAACACTTACATAATAGACCACACGCATACTCGGTCAGTCAACCCCAGATGCACAATAGGGAGTGGATAACCCATATGCACAATAGGGAATGGATAAAAGTGGAAAAGTATGTTGAAATTGTGTAAAATGTGATATATCTACACTAGCTTTGGATAGATACTTCAACTATCCATTACACTTGAGACAAATTATCAACTTTCTACCTTATCCAAATATTTGATATTAGATGGCCTATTCTATTTAAATTCATGGTTTTTCCGTTATTGTCTATACCATTTTTTAATTTAACATGTACTTTAACTTTTCATAGTTTATTTGATTTTATCATCTTTTGTGCGATTATCAATGGTTTAGATATGAGATGGGACATTTAATTTAAATTCATGTTGTTTGTATTAATATGCTCTACAACCCAGTATAGGGCACATGTGTAGATGTAATATCAGTAAACATTTAAAATA
Source organism: Pinus albicaulis (assembly GCA_034641835.2). Taxonomy (NCBI): domain Eukaryota; kingdom Viridiplantae; phylum Streptophyta; class Pinopsida; order Pinales; family Pinaceae; genus Pinus; species Pinus albicaulis. The sequence continues at coordinate 108,860 of JAXQQM020075293.1, forward strand.
TCTGACTAATTATTATCTATATTTGTAATAAGTGTAAACATTTGAAATATCTGATCAATTATTATCTATATTTGTAATGAGTATCTTATTTGTATTAAGTATTTGTGCCTCTCAACACTGTTTTATATTTAGAAACACTCAACAAATAGGCATGGTAAATAAATAAAAATATAAATAAACTTGAGGTATGATAAAAAAATAAAAACTATTTTTATATTTACTCGAGAGGTATGGTAAATAAATAAAACTTCTTTTTATATTTACTCCATAAACCTCTTTATATTGAGGAAAAATAAAAAAAAATAAGTTTTATTTAGGTGAAGCCTATGTGCCAAATACCATAGCATAGGAAAAATTATTATTGATACCATGGACTAAATACCATGGGATAAATACCATATTTATAAAAGAGGTATGGTAAATAAATAAATATAAAAGAGGTATAGAGAGATATGTTAGATAAAAAAAGTATATCAAATAGGATTAGAAATCGACATCTAATTATATACCATGACTATGGGCCAAATACCATGGTAAATAAAAGATATATGGTAAATAAATAAAGATATAAATAAGCTAGAGGTTTGGTAAATAAATAAACACTCAAAAAGTATGTTTTATTTAGGTGAAGCCTATGGGTCAAATACCATAGAACAAATTATTATTAATAGGGTGCAAGAAAAAATATTATTAACCCTAATATTAATATTATAATAATAATAATAATAATAAATATAATATTAATATTATTAAATTTAAAAACTTTGGGCTACTACATTATTAAATTTGTTATATTATAATATATATTAATATATCATGATATTTATTAACTCTAGATATATAAGGTTGGGAAGAAAAAAGACATAGAGTGGTAGAGGTGGAGAGATAAGGGGAGTGACAAGGGAGAGATGGAGATAAATTGAAGGAGAGGGGAGAGGAGGAATGAAGAGAGAGATAGGGAGAGGAGTGAGAAAGGTAGAGAAGGGTAAGAGGGGGAGAGGGAGACACAAAGATGGAGTGGGGAGAGAGAGAAGAAGAGAGGGAGGGAGATACTGATAGGATTGGAGGGCATAGAGAGAGAGATAGATGGGGGAAGATAGAGGGAGTTAGGAGAGAAAGGTAGAGAGAGAGAGGGCAAGAGAGATGACTTGATAGAGAGGATGAGTGAGGGAGGTATAGAGAGATGGAGTTTGAGGGGGAGAGAGGGATGGAAGAATAAATACAAGGAAAATGAGAAGTGGAGAGAGAGAGAGGGAATTACAAGGGAGAGATGGAGAGAGAGTGTGTATGTTTAGTGGTGAGTTAAAGAGACAAATAAGGAGAGATGGATAGAGAGAAGGAGTGACAAGGGAGATATGGAGAGAGTGTGTATATGTTTGGGGCGAGATAAAGAATCACTAAGGACAAATGAAAATAAGGGGGAGAGATGTTGATAGAATGGATATAGTAACAAGTTGGAGGGTGAAGAGAGAGAGAGAGAGAGAGAGAGAGAGAGAGAGAGAGAGATTATTTCAGAGAGTGGAGAGAGGGAGGTAAGAAGAAATACATAGAGAGATAAAGGTGGAGAGATAGATAGAGGGAGTGATAAGGAATATGGAGACATAAGGAGAGAGGACAATAGGAGGAAAGAGAGATCGAAGCGGGGGAGAGGGAGAGAAGAGGAAGATAGAGATATATGGAAGGTGAAGAGAGGGAAGAAGAGATATTGATAGATATGGAGTGAGAGAGAGTGTGTGTTTAGGGGGCTAGGATAGAGAGAAAAATGAGAGATGGAGGGATATATAGATTTAGACGGGGGAAGAGATGTAAGACCATTTCTTTCACTAGATGCATTAATTTCAATGTAGATGGTGATTGTTAACCCTATTTGATTGCTTTCACTGTATGCATTTATTTTATTGTGAATATTGATTTCTAATGATATATCATTTATTGTACTAAATGCACTGATTTTAATTTACATGATTTGTAATCCTATTTGATTGCTTGCATTAAATGCATTGGTTTCAGTGTAGATGGTGATTTATAATCCTATTTGATTTCTTTCATTACATGCATTGATTTCCATGCAGCTGTCGATTTCTAATTATATTTTATTTCTTGCACTTCCTATTTGATTGCTTGCACTAAATGCATTAATTTCAATGTAGATGGTGATTTCTAATCCTATTTGCTTGCTTGCACAAAATGCATTGATTTCAGTGTAGATGTTGTTTTCCAATCCTATTTGGTTAATTGCACTAGATCCATTCATTTAAATGTACATTATTTCTAATCCTATTTGAGTGCTTGCACTAAATGCATTGAGTACCAAGAGTAGTAGATCGGAGTAGTGTTTCAAAAGTGGCAACAACAGCAAGAAAAGAGGAAAACCCACGTTCGTAGGTGTAGGTGAAAGAGCACGAGGCTTAGAGTTCACACTGATATACCAGTGGGGGAGAAATAGGATAAGGAGGGATTGGACAGAAAAGGGATTAAATTAATATATGGTCGGCCAATGAATTCTAATAGCAGTTGGCAGTGTGTATATTTGGACTCGTTTATGTTGGGCCATGGACGCACAACAAAGTTACAAACCCTTTGATTCGGATTTAATAAACATTTGTTTGCTTGCATTTTGGGCGGCTCTAAAACCCAACAAGGTAGTCGTGAAGCTCATATGTATAGACAAGAAGGTCAATAAGAAGATGAAGAAAGAAGTGAGAGTGATGCTAAGATTGATATTGATTATCCAACTGGAAATTCAATTCAAGTGTAGAATGACAAAGAGATTCAAGAGACCAAGGAAATTTAAAGAGATTTGATAAGTGGAGAAAGACAAAGAGATCAAAAAGACCAAAGAAAAGGGAAAAGTGACATGCAATCCAAGATAATGAACAAAAGGGCATCGCAATGTGTGTTGTAATACTTACAGTAGGAGTAAACACTGCTCAGAACCAACCATTCGAACATGGGAGCTGAGGATCTTCGATAAGGTAACCTCAATCTTCCCAAGAATGGTTCTCTATTGAGTTTATTCTAAATAATTGGGAACAATAATTATTATGGTATTTATTTAAATTTAATTCTTAACATATTGAACTTATTACTAATGTCATGATAACTTGAAGCTTTATTTAGTTTGATTAAAAATAAAATTATGGTTATTTCATATTTGTGAGGGAAGAATGTTTATAAGTAAGATTGCATAATTTTATGTTTGAGTTGGAAAAATAGACATAGTGTGTTTTAATATCAATGGATTTAATCGAATATAAAAATTAAAATACAAGAATAACATCATTGTTAATTGTCCATATAAAATTTTGTGTCTAATATATAAATCAAGAGAAATGATAATCGTTTTGATACATTCCCGATGTCGAATATATTTAGACTCCAAAAATGGTAATTTATGATGAACGAAGAGGAAACACACTTGGAAAAAAATTACATAGATAAAGTTAATAAATACACGATGAGATCTGGGATGCTTTTATGATATTAAACATTGCTGCACTCACAATAATATAATCTATTACGTAAAATTATTACTAAATTGGAAATATGTATACTTTTCTATAATGTAAATAGTTAAATTAATTTTTAATTGAAAATAATTGAAACCCCGAAATGAACAGAACTAGAGCCACTTGTGTGTACTAAGAGTTGCATATTTGACTAGGCTTTGAAGAGTGGCAACAACCACCAGAATAATACAGAGAAGAGCGCAACAACAGCCGATCAACAATCAGAACAGAGCCCACATGGATGACCATAGCAAAAAGAGGAAAATGCTGAGATCTACAAATGATATATAGGTGAAGGTGAAGGAGAAATAGGAAATTCAAGTATTTAATTTAATTGAATTTTAATGACTTTTTATAGACCAAAACGGTATAAGGGACTCAGACTCAGATATTTAACCAACAAAATATTATACAATTAAGTTTTTCTCCGTAACCGTTCTTTTAGAGTGAATTATAATAAAAAAAATTGTTGTCTTGTAAAGCTTTCTTTCCACAAATAACTCACATAAATCATCCATTTTCAAGAAATGACAAATAATTTCCTTAGAAATTGTCCATTTTCAAATCGAATTGACTAAGAATTCCATTACACACACCAGACACACTCTAATGAAGTGCGATTCAATTTCAACAGCTACTTCCTCACAAAAGATACAAGTTCTTCATGGATGATTGCAATGGCAGTAATCTGGCGTATGATCTACCAAGGAGTTGTAAGTGCAGTTGAAAACATGCTGATAGGGAATACTCATTTGAATGGATTAATGTTGTGGAAGATAAGCGATGGGAGTTAAACTAACACGACTGTCTTTAAATGAAAAATAATAATTTAATAAGCAGGATGTGGAATGGTTAATCAAAAGATATATTTAATATAAACATGTTTAAACTTTGTTAATAAAACCAAAGTAAAATAGAGAAGAAGCAAGGTAATCTATTAGTACCCAAGGTTTCAATAGTGGCAACAATTGCCAGAACGGAGCAAAGCCCAGGTCCCCAGGTAAAGGTGAAAGAGCATGCGGCCCAGAGCTTGTAGTGATATATCAGTGGAGGAGAAAAAAAGGATAAAGAGGGACTGATCATTGGACCATATAGTAATCTAATATATGGTCTGCCAACGAATTCTAACAATAGTTGGCAGTGTGTTTGTTGGGTCATGGACTCAACAAACCCTTTGACTTGGCTTTGAAAAAGGTTTTTCTGGTTGCATAATGTGCCGCTCTAAAACCCATCAAGGTGGTTGTGTTAATGCTCATTTGGCGGAGTATTACAAATATGAAGAAGAAAAAAAAGTAAAAGTATGCTAAGATTCAGATTGATTACCCAACCAGAAATTCAACCACGTTTTATAAGTGTAGAAAGACCAAGAGATCCCAGAGACCAAGGAAATTCAAGAAGATTTGAGGAGTGGAAGGAAGACAAAGAGATCAAACAGACCAAGAAGAGGGATAGTGATATGCAATCCAAGTTAACGAACAAGAGGGCATGACAATGTGCCCTGTAATACTTGCAGGTGGAGTAAAGACTGCTCAGAACCCACCATTCGAAGTTGGGGGCTGAGGATCGTGGATCAGGTAGCCTCAAGCTTTTGAAAAATGGCTCTCAACATCCAAAATGCATCAAGAAGAAGCCTAAATCTAAGGAAATTGATGGGTATGTTTGTATATATGATGATCAGGCTAGTAATGACCAATACAATTGCACCACCGTCAATAAGGTTCTCCATGCAAAGCAGAACAAAGTCGAGTAGAGCACAATGATTATGAACCGGATGGATTAATTTATAGGTAAATAGGCGAATTAAATTAATTAAGAAATCACTCACTAAATTAGGGATAATCTATTTGAAGAGTGCCAAACCATTCCAAAGGGAGGAAAATAATAAAACTAACATAGTTGGGTTGAATGAAAAAAATAGATTGGGAGTGAAACTAAATGGAAATATATATATATATATATAATACTAAGGATCCAAAAATCTTAATGAAAGGATAAATTTAAAATACCTAGAAAAGGCCAGCCGACATAGGAGTATATCAAGAGGGATAGATTGGAGTAGGGTTTGAAAAGCGACAATAGTAGCCAGAACAGAGCAGAGCCCACGCCTCCTGCTGAAGGTGAAAGAGCATGAGGCCGGGAGTGTCAAATGATATGTTAGTGGAGGAGAAAGAGGATAAGGGGGGATTTCATAGCACCGGGACTAATCTAATATATGGTCTGCCAGTGAAGTCTAATGGTAGATTCGAACTTGTCTCTGTTGGGTTATGAATTGGACTCCAAACAATTCAGAGAAAGGTTTGTTGGGTCAGATAAAGGGATAAAGGGCCACTATAGAACCCATCAAGGTTGTTGTGATGTTCATATGAATCTCAAAGACACGAAACCTAATACTACTAAGAATAAAGAAGTGTGAGGGATGCTGATATTAAGATTGATCAACCAACTGGAGAAGAACAAAGATATACTAGAGATCGAGAAAAGGGAAAAGTGATATGCAATTCATGTTAATGAACAACAGTGCATAACAACATGCCATGTAATTGTTGCAGCTGGAGTAAACACTGCTCAGAATCCACCATTGGAAGTTGGGGCCGACGATCCTATATCAGGTATCCTAGGCTTCCTAGCAGTGTTTCCTAACTTGAAAAATGCATTATTAAGTAGCCTGATTGATGGAGATGCTAGTCTTCATCACGATGATGCTAGGAAGGCCCAGTAAAATTACACCACCATCAATAAGGTTCTTCAGGAAAATCAGAACAGAGTTGAGTTGAGCAGAACATGCAATTAAACCTATGGAGGAAACAAAGGAATGAAGCAGATGGATTAGCTGATCGACATTGGTAAACAAGCCAATTAAATTTATCAAGAAATAAAACTAACACAGTAGGGTTAAATGAGAGTGCCATAATCATTCTTAAGGGAGGCAAATAAAACTAACACAATGAGGTTAAACCAGACAATTGATTTAATAACTATGCTACAGTTAAATATGTTAAAAATATAAAAACGGAGTCCACGAAGAAGAGAGTCTAATTTAGTGAGTTACTTGGTTAATCTACTGACAAGAAGAAAGCTAGAGCCAGAGCAATATTTGTATACGTGGAGTTATGTTGCCATATCTGTATACCTAGAGTCGTACACTAAAGCAAGGTTTTAACATTATCAACAAGAAATAGAAGAGATTTGAAATGGCAATTGTGATCTTCATCACTCTAAAGAAATTTCAATATAACCAAAAAAAAGAAATTATGCAATAAATAGAAGAGCTCTCAAATGGAAATTGCGATCTTCGTCACTCTAAGGAAATTTCAATATAATAATAAAGAAAGAAATTAGGCAATAAAGAAATTAATTCTCATACAAGAAATCAGATAAAATAATAATATCATGTACCTAGAGTGAGAAATCTCCAAATCTAGCTACTCTTCCCTTGAAGTTGTTTTTTCAGAGGATGATAGAAATCGAATTGCCTCCTTTTCCTCTATCGCATAATCGAGCGACTCAAACTTAGACAAACACACAAACCCCAAACCACACATGGACTGAGACTCGAACACCAAACCACACATTTACTTAGACAACCAACCCAATAGAAATATCAAGAAATGGATAGAGGAGGGAGGAGCCATCCTAATATGTTCAAATTGTGTGAGATTTGAGGTATATATATACACTCCCTTTCAACGGATAATTGAACCACCACTACCAACTGCTTACTTTAGCCACATCTTCGATGCTAGATGATTTCGTGTAACACACGTACTCCAGCCAACTCACGGTAAATTAATTTTACGTAATATAACTGTTTTATTCAAGAATTCATTGGAAATGAATTCTTGATAACCATTTATGGGAATTCTCTGTTTAAGGAAGGCAGGGGACTCATAACTTTCTTCAGTTATAATTCTCTTAGAAGAAATCGTGTGGTTGATTAGACAATTACTAAGTGTTTCGATTAACATCGTCGATGCTTAGGGTTTAGATTGGATTTCTCACATCTTAGCTCGACAATTAGAGTACGATTGTGCTTCATATCCACACCGCAATGTTGGCTCATTTGAAACCTGCATTGTTGGGTGTATTTGTTATTTAGCTAAGATCAGACGGTTAAAGGAAGGAGGATCGACTTTACATCCACGGAGCCAGTCTCATTTGACACTTTCCTTTCTGCAACGGAACACCACCTTGAGTTTTTGCATGGAGTTGCAAAACCCTACCAAATGAAAAACTCACAGATGAAAGAGTTGGTGATGAAGGGACAAAGTTCCGCAAGAGTTTTGATCAGGAGTAAGATACCATTTCCATTCCTTTTCTTTGATAAGAGTTGACTCGATAAGAGTCGACTGCTAATATAAGTAATTTTGGCTAAATTTCTTTATTATATAATCTTTTTCTTTGTGAGTGGAAAGATATAAATAAATATTATATCACATATAGTTTTACTGTAAAAATATTATTAGAAAATAGAAAAAAATACTAATTATATTTCTCATATTTCTTGAGATAAGTTACATATACGAAGAAAATGGTATTTCATTAGTTTATTGGGATTTGATTGAACTATTTTCGAAAGAATATATTTATCTTGGGAGTACAAGATAAATACATTGTGTTAATTCCTTTGTAAGGGTTTGCAAAGTTTACATGTTAACTTTGCTATTATTTTAAAAAGGTCTATCTAGCTCTTATGCCCAAATAAGTGTTAGTTATGGTACTTTATTTTTAAAAGAGATTTTCTTAATTATATTAAAGAGGGTAACTCTTTAATAAAAATATTTACATAATATTGTATAGGCAAGAAAATAGGAGATGCATGCCCTTATTTTAAAAAGGGATTTTGTACTCATTTAGTTTATGAAATGACAAGAAGACCAAGGTAATTTCTTGAATAGATTAAATAGGGTAACTCTTGAAATATCTTATTGTGCGATGAAGAAGAAAAGAGAATATTTCCGAGATTAATATTCATTAACCATGTTGTAAATAGTAAATATTTCATAAATTCATGGATATTTTACCATGGTATTGGTAAAGAAATGTTGAGCTATCTTAATATTTAGGAGAATATGTGAGTACCTTTATGATATCAAAACTAATATGTTAGTTTATGTTAGTTCTTTTGGAATAAGGTCATGCATAGGCATGCAACATCTGTAGTAACTTTCATTGGAAAGAATATAAATATTTGTATGTGGGAAAGATAGCATCTTGTGCTAAACTACATTGGAAATGATTGTTAGTATAATCTTTGAAAAAGAAGACATGTATTTGTATGCTTAATTGCATAGTTTTACAGAAAAGAAAACATATGTTTACATGCTCACTTGTGTTGAGATTTCCTTTGGGAAGACTTGTGAAGGAAGCTATGTTCTTCGTTGTGTAAGCATTCCTTTGGGGAGACTCTTTGGAATCTATATGCATTAGCATGCATGGAAGCAACATTTATTATGTTAGCTTGCATTTCATGCACTAAAAATAATAGCTCAAGGGTTAGCTATTTTGACTAAATTATCTAAATTGCATGCACGAATATCGTAACTAATGTATAGGTTTATTCTAAACATATGCTGGGGAGATGTAGCTATTGTATTGCAGGAATTTGTGCTTATGCGACGGAAACATTAGTTAATGTGATGACTTATATCTAGCACATATGAGGTATGTGTTGTTAAAGGGAGAATTTCAAGGTACTTTACTTTCATGCCATGAATATACATGAGTAGATGGAGAAACTACTAGAGTATAGATATATGAAATGATTTATTACACTTTATGAATCTTAACATCAATGTACATTGAAGGTAACATTAGCAGGGTATGATGGTGATATGTATAAAGGAAATATTTTTCTTAACCGGGTGGCAGGTAAATGATTATGGTTCATGCAGATGAGTGCGGACTACCGAATGATCCAGTGTATGATCGACCATTATAGGTACATCCATGCCATCGAGATAGGAACATATGAAGACCAAGGGGTAGATGGTATCATATTTATTGTAATGGCTTTAAGCTAGATATTTGTATATTTCCTTGTAAGATTTATAAACTATGGTTAAGGGATGGTCTCCCTTATAAGCCATTGAGTGAGGGCTGATCACCCTCACGATCATTTAATAATAAAATTAACGTTTGCTGGTTTTCACCCTACGGGGTTTCCAGGGTATATTGGTGTTCAATGATGTGATTGATTATTATGTCAAGTTGATGATGCTGATTCATTTCTTGTTATGATGTTCATAATGGCAAGTATGTGATGAATATATGAGTAATGAAATGAATGGAAGGTTACATCATACAGTATTATGTTAATGTACTATAATGGAGGTTGTTAATGGTTAAGGAGCTCAATATTCTTAATCTAAAGTTACACTATGAAATGGTAAACATTCTATGTAATTATGAGTAAGGAATATTTAACAGTGAATGGATAGTTACCCAGGAGTAACTTGTATACAAAATTTTTAACTTCGTACATTTCCATGTGAAGTTATCGGTGTATGTTACAAGTGGTATCAGAGCTAAAGGTTGCAGCACTGGCGCCTTTGGGATTTGTTAAGAGAAAATAAATTGAGACTCACCTACGTTGTCATACAAAATAAGCTGATTCTAAAGAGATCGGAGATGAAATGCGCGTCTATGAAGGAAGGCATCACATCTCTAATCTAGGTTGAACAAAGAGTTTCAAGAGGTAAGTATTATTATCTTTCTTTTCTTGAAACAATAGTTATTGCATTTATGGAAATTGGAATGTATACAAAGTAAATAGCAATAAAGTTAGAGTTTCTTTAAAAAGGATATATCTTTTCCATGTACGTAAAGACAAACTTACAATGTAAGTTATTGAAAATATTTCTATTATGTTAATGTTTTAGAAATATACTATTCCTAGAGATATACCATGGTAAAAGACCAAACCACTATGCTAGTTTTGCTGAGAAGAACCCATGTGAGTTCTTGCAAAGATTAATAGTATGTATCTTGAAAGGTGTGAGCAGTAGTAAAACATAAATAAGTAAACTTGTTTTCCTTTATATATATCTTATTTAAGAAAAGATAGGAAGCTTGTTTTCTTTTAAAAGGGATTTCGTACCGGTGTGTTAAATGATAAGGAATCCAAGTTCTTTTCTTGAAAATAAATATAGGCTAAAGAGAATAACCTCTTGAATATACTACATTTCCAGATGGATTATGTCAACTTTTTTATTTAGGTATATTAAAGGTTAAGTTAACCTTGTTAGTGTTGCATAGTTTTTATGCATAAAAGAGGCTATTTATGGTAAATTCATGGAAGCAAAGCATAAGCAACTTGGATGTAGAATCATAGAGGAACAAGGTTCTTTGCATGTATAGAAGATCTATTGAGTATGTGAGTACTTTATGCTATCATAACTATTATGTTAGTTTCATTTGGAGTAAATTCATGCATAGGCATGCAATAGTTGTATTAGATTTCATTGGAAAAAACATAAGTTTATATGTGGAAAATGATAACATGTTTTGTTATCATACTTTAGAAAAGATTTTTCGGCAAAGAAGATGAATTACATGTACAAAAACTAAAATAATGTTTTGGTTTCCTTGAAATATATACATGGCTAATGTGGGTATAATATTTCGAGAATAAGGCATGTATTCTTATGTTTTATTCCATTAGTTTTATGGAAAAGAAAACCATGTTTTGCATGCCTATTATGTTATATGTCCTCGAAGAGGAATCATGAGTTTGCTTACTCGATTATGTTAAGTACTCTGTTGGGAAATTAATATTAGAATATATATGCATTGTATGCATAGGAACAACAACCAATGTGTTAGCTTTATTATATTTGCATGCTCCAAAGGCAAAAGCTGAAGTGGTGGGTCTTTTGTAAAAGTTTAAGTAAAGCGAATGCACATTGTGTCATTTTCCATTAAAGGAATTTCTGAACAGATATAGTGATTTGTCTTGTACGCATGTGTGCGTGTGTGAAAAATGTCATAATAATGTGGGAGTTATTTGACATGAATTGATAATTAATTACTCACACTAATGTAGAGATGTTAGAAGAAAGCATGTTGTGACATTATATTCACATCTCATATATGCACAAGAATAGGTGTTAAAAGATCACTCAAATATTGATTATTTATTGATTAAGACTTTATCTAATCATGCTATAAAATTTTGTCGATGTTGCTAAAAGAAAACATTGTTGTAGAGGAGAAATGTGAATTTCCTTATGGGGATGAGTACTGCAGTAGGGAGAGAATTTCTTCAAATGAAATAAAGATAAGTATTTTATTTTATTTTATTTTAAGAATTCTATGCATATGCATGTTGATTTCCTTTAAAAATGAATTGTTATATACATGGCATTTCATGAGATTAGCTTTCATATAAGAGAATTCTTAAAAAGGTACATGCTATTATAATATACTTTTTCTGCATAAGAATATGCATATGAGATTAATATGTGTATTATGCTTTATTTATTTAGGAAAGAAAGTATAAAAGCATGAAAGAAAAATAGTTACCTTTCATTTGAGTTTGAAAAGAAGTGGTTGTTTTTTCATGCAATAAAATTTCTAAAGTTACCATGCACTACCTTAAAAAAATGAATGTGTAAAGTGATGAATGTGTATAGTGACGGTGTGTGAAACTAATGCATGAATGAAAAAGATGAAAAAATTCCTTGTATAAGATGATAGAGTGTTAAAATTAAATTGAATAAAGCCTCTTAATGCGACAAGTTGTGAGACTTAACTATAATGACTAGTTGACTGACTAGTTTTTGCATGAGTCGTCATGAATGCATTAAGATTATTAGTGGCATGGAATGACTAGTTTTAGAGTGACTCATGTCATGGATGCATTAAAATTATTAATAGCATTGATTAGTTATGAATGAATAACTAATGAAAGTTATATGCACGAATCGATTTTGACTAAATCTATTTGGAGTTTGTGAACAAGTGATTATGATAACTATTTCGTGTGTCAGTCTGTTGGAACAGAACATTATGGGAATTGGAAATGTTTGCACTCATACCCTAATCGTTATTGACACATACACATTAATAAATATTTGTATATACTTCTATGTATAATGACATTGTATGCATGACAACATTTTATGCAGGAACTTAAAATGATTGTGTAAGATAATATGTGCTTGAGAAATGCATATTTATGATTAGCATTGTTTCTTATAGTAAACATGGGTAGCTTAATGGGAATAGAAAATCTGTGAAAATAAAACATCACAAACATTGCAATGTAAATTGCAACAGTAAATGTTAAAGTATCATGTTTTAAGGTGCATGATTTTGTTATTTCGGAAATAATAATGTATAACACATGTTTGTTACTTCCAGGGGGAAAGTTGTGACAACTTCATTAAAGTTAACTAGTATTAACTAGTTAAAGACAATTTGTTTAATTTTCTTTTATTTGGCAAGAAAAACTTAAATCATCATTGTTGATAAAGCAAATTATTTAATTTGCTGAAATTAATTAATGAAAATAAAATCTTTCTAAGCTGACGGTAAAAATGTTTCCAAGAATAGGAGGTGGTTGGGGACAGTTGGAAAGGCAGTTACCTACTCCTCAGAGGATAAAGCTGGATTCCAGGGGAGGAGTAGGGGTTCTGTGAAAAATGGTAAAGGGGAGTATTTTCTAGAGCTGGTTGTGATCAGTTGAAAATAACTCACAGAAACCCCTGTAAAGCCAAAATTTTTTGAGTTTGACTGGATTGGCCATCCAGAGTCATAGTAAAAAGATCAAATCTATTCCATTGTTAACCCGTTACACTGTCTAGATTCTGGAGCTAGGGGAAAGTGGAGGACGTAATAGCCTCCCTTGATGGTTGGGAGGACCACAGCTTGAAAGACTAAATTTCCAGATAAGTATAAAGACTTTTTAGTGTGCTATGTTATTTTGAATTAATATGGAAAGATTGACTGTCTGGATGGGAAAATGAATCGAATTGGTTGTAGAAACCAACTCCCATGGGTTAGGAGGAACATTTTGTTTACCATTGTGGTTCTCATAACAAAAAAATTTAAGTAAAAAGTTATGTGTTATATTAAAATGAATTTTTGTATGATTGTGTAAATATCTTATGTAGATATTGTGAGGAAAGTAGCTTAGTGCTCGGAAAATAAATTACTGAATGTACAAGTTCATTTATTTTATTACTAATTTGTTTGAATGTCTTAGCAGAGGCTAGGATATGCCCATGGTGCATTGATTAACCAATGGTACGATGAGAGAGCTAGGTGCTCTCTGAGTACTTTTGAAGTACTCTGTGGATGTCTTTAGCAGGAGCTAAGATAGTGTGCACGGGATGCATTGGTTAGAGGGTTGGTGCTCTCTGAGTACTTGTGGAAGTACTCTGATTAAAACATCTCTTGATATTGCAATAATGTTTGATAGTTGCAAGTATTTTCATTTGATTGAAACTATGTGAATAATGTGATTGAATTGTTAGTCATACATTACAGGCTCTTTCCATGGAGTGTTGATGGGTTGTTCAACCATTCTCAGAGAGCTTGTGTAAAAGCTATCATTACCTCGAATAGTAATTGGTAAGTAATGGTAAGTTCATATAGAGATTTTTCTATATTTTCTATGAATTGAATAAGGAATAAGCAGTTAGAAATGGAAATGAAATATTCTTTGCACAATACATGCTTATGAATATGGATAAAAACATTATTGTTTCAATTAACGACATTTAAGGAAACGAAAGTGTTTCATTATGAAGGGGACTGACCCTCTTTGGATTGTTTATATTGCTGTATCATGAGTATAAGAATAAGTTTCAGTGAGAGAAGCACACCGAGGATGGTGTTCTCTTCAAGGGGGGAGTATGTAACACATGTACTCCAACCAACTCACGGTAAATTAATTTTACGTAATCTAACTGTTTTATTCAAGAATTCGTTGGAAACGAATTCTTGATAACCATATATGGGAATTCTCTGTTTAAGGAAGGTAGGGGACTCAGAACTTTCTTCAGTTCTAATTCTCTTAGGAGAAATCATGTGGTTGATTAGACAGTTACTAAGTGTTTCGATTAACATCGTCGATGCTTAGGTTTTAGATTGGATTTCTCACATCTTAGCTTGACAATTAGAGTATGACTGTGCTTCATATCCGCACTGCAATGTTCGCTCATTTGAAACCTGCATTTTTGGGTGTATTCGTTATTTAGCTCAGATCAGACGGTTAAAGGAAGGAGTATCGACGTTACATCCATGGAGCACGTCTCATTTGACACTTTCCTCTATGCGGCGGAACACCACCTTGAGTTTCTGCATGGAGTTGCAAAACCCTACCAAATGAAAAACGCACAGATGAACGAGTTGGTGATGAAGGGACAAAGCTCTGCGAGAGTTTCGATCAGGAGTAAGATACCATTTCCATTCCTTTTCTTTGATAAGAGTTGACTGGATAAGAGTCGACTGCTAAGATAAGTAATTTTGGCTAAATTTCTTTATTATATAATTTTTTTGTTTGTGAGTGGAAAGATATAAATAAAGATTATATATCATATAGTTTTTCTGCAAAAAGATTATTAGAAAATAGAAAAAAAAATACTAATGATATTTCTCATATTTCTTGAGATAAATTACATATACCAAGAAAATGGTATTTCATTAGTTTATTAGCATATGATTGAAACAAATTCACTGTTGACTATTTTCGAAACAATATATTTATCTTGAGGGTGGAAGATAAGTCCATTGTGTTAATTCATTTGCAAGGGTTTGCAAAGGTTACATGTTAACTTTGTTATTATTTAAAAAAGGTCTATCTACCTCTTATGCCCAAAATAAGGGTTAGTTATGGTAATTACTTTAAAAAGGATTTTCTTGTATGGGTTAAAGAGGGTATATCTTTAATATAAATATTTATATAATATTGTATAAGCAAGAAAATAGAAGATGCATGTTTTTAATTTAAAAGTGAATTTGTACTCATTAAGTTTATGAAATGATAACAAGTCCAAAGTATTTTCTTGAATAGAGTAAAGATAGTAACTCTTGAAATATCTTCATGTGAAATGAAGGAGAAAAGAGAAGATTTCTCATATTAATACTCATTAACCATGTTGTAAATAGTAATTATTTAATAAATCCATGGATAGTTTCATAAATCCATTGATAGTTACCATGGTATTGGTAAAGATTAATGAATTAATAAATCCATGGATAGTTTACCATGGTGTTGGTAGAGATTAATTATTTCATAAATCCATGGGTGGATTACGAGGTTGTTTGTAAATATTAGTTAATTCATAATTCCATAAATGGATTACCATGGTTTTAGTAAAGATTGGTTACTTAATATAACTTTCATTGCGAAGAATTTATATGTTTGTAGGTGGGAAAGATAGCATGTTGTGTTAAACTACATTGGAAATGATTGTTACTATAATATTTGAAGAAGAAGACATGTATTTGTATGATTAATTGCATAGTTTTACAGAAAAGAAAACATGTGTTTACATGCTCACTTGTGTTGAGATTTATTTTGGGAAGACTCGTGAAGGAAGCTAAGTTCTTAGTTGTGTAAGCACTCCTTTTTGGAGACTCTTTGGAATCTATATGCATTTGCATGCATGGAAGCAACATTTATTATGTTAGCTTGCATTTCATGCACTAAAAGTAATAGCTCAAGGGTTAGCTATTTTGACTAAATTGCATGCACGAATATCGTAACTAATGTATCAGTTTATTTTAAATATATGCTGGGGAGATGTAGCTATTGTCTTGCAGGAATGTGTGCTTATGTGACGGAAATATTAGTTAATGTACAATGACTTACAACTATCACATATGAGGTATGTGTTGTTAAATGGAGAATGTCAAAGTACTTTACTTGCATGTCATGAATATACATGAGTAGATGGAGAAACTACTATAGTATAAATATATGAAATGATTTATTATATTTTATGAATCTTGACATAAATTTACATTGAAGGTAACATTAGCAGGGTATGATGGTTATATGTATAAAGGTAATATTATGCTTAACCCAGTGGCAGGTAAACGATTATGGTTCATGCAGATGAGTGCGAACTACCGGATGATCCAGTGTACAATAGACCATTGTAGGTACATCCATGCCATTGAGATATGAAGATATGAAGACCAGAGGGTAAATGGTATCATATTTATTGTAATGGCTTTAAGCTAGATATTTGTATATTTCCTTGTAAGATTTATAAACGATGGTTAAGGGATGGTCTCCCTTATAATCGATTGAGTGAGGGTTGATCACCCTCACGAGCGTTTAATAATAAAATTAAATGTTTGCTGGTTTTCACCCTACATGGTTTCTAGGGTATATTGGTGTTCAGTGATGTGATTGATTATTATGTCAAGATGATGATGTTGATTCTTTTCTTGTTATGATGTTCATAATGGCAAGTATGTGATGAATACATGAATAATGAAATGAGTGGAAGGTTACATCATATAGTATTATATTAATACACTGTAATGGAGGTTGTTAATGGTTAAGGATCTTACTATTCTTATTCTAGAAGTTACACTATGAACTGGTAAACATTCTATGTAATGATGAGTAAGGAATATTTAATAGTGAATGGATAGTTACTTATGAGTAACTTGTATAAAAAAATTTTAACTCCTTACATTTCCATCTCAAGTTAACGGAATGTGTTACAAGTTACTTTATGAGAATATAATATTAGGTTCAAGTCTTGCTGTAAAGTTATTTTTTCTAAAAAAAATTTTGTCAAAGTTACTTTTCTAAAAAAAAAATATTCATGTTACTTTTAAAAATAAAAAAGGATTTTTTTCAAGTTATTTAAGAAAAAAATACATGTAACTTATGTTTTAAAGTTATTTTATGTAATAGTGTTTCTCATCCATTATAAAATGCGAGACACTTATCTTATAAAGTCACTTCATCTTTTATTTAAGTTACAGTCTACTTAGTCATTAGTTCGTAAAGTAACATTGTAAAAAGCGAATTTCACTTATTTATAAAAGTGGGTCACATAAAGTAGTGTTGGACACCTATTCCGCTAAGGTTTAAGGTGTGGGAAATGGACAGTCAAAAGAATTCTAAGAGACGTTGGAATGTGGAATCCAAGAATCACAATGAATGTAATATAAATTTATATCTATGTCAAGAATAGATAACTCATGCTTATCTCTTTGTTTGCATATCATTTGTGGGTTTGACATGGTATTGGAGAGCATATCCAAATTTAGTCCTTTTCTGTTGTAACTCCGACTGTCCTCTCTCACCACTACCCCTTGAAGGAATCATTACATTTTTTTTTGCGTATTAGTGTCACTTGTATCTTCCTTTTTGTAACAGTCTAGTGTAGTAGTGTAACTCACTAACAACTGTTGTAATTCGGGCACCATATAAGAGCCACACAATACCAAACGTTACATCCTCTATTGCGACTAGATAGTTGGATCGTCATAATTCTGTCTCAGAGGTAGAGAACATGTCGAATTGTCCCATAATAAAATTGACAGGATGTTGTTGAGATATTAATCTCTAATCGTCCGTTATTTTTATAGTCTGCTAATTTCTTTCTCATAGGTGTCATAGGCGCTTAGTGTTACTTCGCTTTGCTTCAGCTACTTCTACTATTTGTTGCCGATGTTTCCAATGTATTCCTATTTATCTATTCGTAATATTCTCAAGGATACCTCCTTCGTCTAGCTGCTTTGAGGTTTCTACCTCTTTTCATGGCATCTGAGCCACGGCATAAGTCTCCCGGAGATGTTGTACCGTAGCTACAAAAGAGAAGAAGAAAAACGCAAGTGGATTGGCGCGACCATGAGCTAATAGGCTTAGAAATTTACACGCTTGGCATACCCGCTGCATTTTCGTGCCTCGTGATTTTGTGGGCCAGGCGACTAGTCTCCTCAGAATCCTTCTGCCCGCATGCAAAAAATACAGAACTTTGAAAGAGGCGCGATTGCATGCAAAAAATACAGAACGCATCTGCGTATTCAAATTTAACAAAAGTCGATTTTTAAAAGGGTACGGAAGTCAACGTAACGTATTCAATTTTTTTATTAAGAGTGATTCACGTTTT
Organism: Pinus albicaulis; assembly: GCA_034641835.2. Classification (NCBI taxonomy): domain Eukaryota; kingdom Viridiplantae; phylum Streptophyta; class Pinopsida; order Pinales; family Pinaceae; genus Pinus; species Pinus albicaulis. Next base: position 127,452 of record JAXQQM020075293.1, read on the forward strand.
AAAATGAAAGCTTTTTTAAAGCATCGATTTAAAAAAAGGTAAAACCTTTTTTGATTTTCCAACTTCTAAGTGTTTTAAAAAAAAAGGGTGAAAGCTTTATATGAAGAAATTTTTTTTTTAGTTAAGTTTTTTTTTATTAAAAAAAAAACTTGAAATTTGTTCAAAGGTTTTTTATTCAGAGCATGTGGTGAAAGTGAAGTTTTTTTAAGGAAGATTTTTTTTTAAGAGGAAATTTAAAAAAAAGGGTTTTAAGAGAATTTTTTAAATCTTTAAAAGAGATTTAAAAAATTTTAGAGGAGAGTTGCAAAAGGCGCATTTGAAGAAATAATGGCCTCTTCAAGTTCTTTGCCACAGACACCAATGCTGATTGGCAAAAATTATGAATTCTGGAATTTAAGAATGAAGACTTTTTTACAAGCACAAGATTGTTGGGACACTCTTCTGATTGCCTATGTAGAGCCGACCCAAGAAGCATTGGCGGCCATGAAAAATAATCAGAGAACTGCAGCTATTGAACTCAGAAAGAAGGAGCACAGAGCCAAATGCTGGATACAAAATTCAGTCGATGACTCAATTTTTGACAAAATCACTGGTGCGACAACAGCAAAAGAATGCTGGGATATTTTGCAAGCTGCATATCCAGGAAATGATACAGTAAAGACCGTTAAACTCCAAACATTGAGAACTCAGTTTGAAACCCTAAAGATGGCTGACACTGAGAATGTGGATCAGTTCATGACTAGAGTCATGGGAATAGTGAATCAAATCAAACTCATTGGGGAAACCATTACAGATCAAAAAGTTGTTGAAAAAGTTCTTCGGAGTCTACCGAAGAAATATGACATGATTGTCACAGCCATTTTGGAATCCAAATATTTTAAAACCTTCTCAGTAGAACAGTTGACTGGATCACTTTTGGCACATGAAACAAGACTGAATCTGACAGAAGAATCCACGGAACAAGCCTTCAAAGCACACCTCTCATTTGACAGAGGCAGAGGCAGAGGATACAGAGGTGGCAACAGGTGAGGCAGAGGTCGAGGCAATGGCAGATCTGATCATCATCATCATGCAACAGAGCAATGGAGACCTCCTCAAAACCGAAATAAGAGAGGAAGGTCATGGAACAGATCAAATGTTCAATGTTTCTACTGTAAAAAGTTTGGCCACTATGAACACGACTGTAGAAAGAAACAGTCAGATCAGCACAGAGGCTATATCAATTTCTCCAATAGTGAAGGAGAATCCTCAGAGACCATGTTTCTTTCATGTCATCTCTCAGAAGACAAACAAAGTGAAGACATTTGGTTGCTCGACAGTGGATGCAGCAATCACATGACAGGCAATAAGAGACTTCTTTCTTCTCTAGATGCTTCCATAACATCAGAGATAACTCTTGGAGATCGTACAAGTATTAAAGCTGAAGGAAAAGGTACTGTTCCTATTCTTACTAATCAGAATCAAAGAAAATACATCCCTGATGTTTATTATGTTCCACAGCTCAAACATAACCTCCTTAGTGTAGGACAATTAATGGAACATGGCTATAATGTATTGTTTCAAAAGAACACCTGCTATATATATGACAAAGATCCTCATAAAAGGTTGATAGCAAAAGTTGAAAAGACCAAGAGTAGGATGTTTCCATTGACCCTTAGAAGCCAGAATACAAACCAATCATTAGTCCACAATATATCAAAAATAGATGAAACTCATCTATGGCATTCTAGGTATGGTCACATTCCAGTCAAGAGTCTCAGTCAGCTTCAAAAGAAATCTATAGTCATTGGTCTACCTACTATCAGTGAAACAGTCTGTAATTGTGAAGTTTGTGTCTTGTCCAAGCATAAAAGAGATAGTTTTCCCTCATCGACCTCAAGGGCGAAAGAGCCTTTGCAGCTTGTCCATACCGACATCTGTGGTCCAATGCAGACATTGTCCATTGGTGGTAGTTTCTACTTTCTGACTTTTATTGATGACTTTAGCAGGAAAATATGGGTGTATTTTTTAAAAAACAAATCAGATACCTTCTCTAGATTTTTGGAGTTCAAGGCAGAAGCAGAAAAATAGAGTGGAAAACTCTTGAAAGTACTCAGATCAGACAGAGGAGGAGAATACACTTCAAATGAATTCAAAACATTTTGTCGATAGCAAGGTATTCTGATGCAGTACACAACCAGATACACTCCACAGCAAAACGGAGTAGCAGAAAGAAAGAATCAGTCGATCATGAACATGGCAAGATGCATGCTACGGGAGAAGAAGTTGACAAATAACTATTGGGCTGAAGCAGTGTCGACAACAGTGTATGTTCTTAACAGATCTCCAACATCCAACCTACAAGACAAAATACCTCAAGAAGCATGGGATGGAAACAAGGTAAATGTGTCGCACTTTAGAATTTTTGGATCAGTAGATTTTTCTCATGTTCCTGAAAAACTCAGAAAAAAGCTTGATGACAGAAGTGAGAAATGCATATTTGTAGGTTATAGTGAGCAGTCGAAAGCCTACAGACTTTATAACCCCATTTCCAAAAAGTTCATTATAAGCAGAGATGTGAAATTTTTCGAAAATAAATCTTGGTTTGACCATGTAGATGAAACTTCAAATCAGCCTTTTTATCTACCACAGACTCCAAGATTGCAGGTTCCAGAACAGCCAGAATATTATGAAAGTGGAACATCATCAAGCACTGATTCAGCCAGTGATCAAACATCTTCATAAGAGGGACAGAAAACAAGAAGTATCAGAGAGATATATGAACAGGAACATGAATCTGAACAACAGAATATGTTTGCATTCATTTCAACTCAGCCAACTTATTTTGAAGAAGCAGTCAAAGAAAAGCATTGGGTCGAAGCAATGAACCAAGAAATTGCTGCCATAGAGAAGAATCAAACTTGGGAATTAGCTGATCTCCCAAGAGACAAAACAAAAATTGGTGTAAAATGGGTATATAAGACCAAGCTAAATGAAAAAGGAAAAGTTGAGAAACATAAGGCAAAGTTGGTTGCCAAAGGATTCTCACAACAGTTTGGTGTCGACTATGGTGAAACATTTGCTCCAGTAGCAAGGTTAGACACTGTCAGAACCATTTTGTCCACAACAGCTCAACACAAATGGAAAGTCTATCAGCTTGATGTAAAATCTGCCTTCCTAAATGGTGTATTACAGGAAGAAGTTTATGTAGAGCAGCCTCCAGGTTTTGAAGTACAAGGACAAGAGCATAAAGTATATAGATTGAAGAAAGCTTTATATGGTTTGAAACAAGCTCCAAGAGCTTGGTACAGTCGCATCGACACCTATCTCATCAAAAGTGGTTTTTCCAGAAGCAGTCATGAACCCACTTTGTATACCAAATGTCATGAAGGTAAAATTCTTATTGTATGCCTTTATGTAGATGATCTTCTTTATACAGGAAATATGATGTTAGAAGATTTCAAAGCAGCAATGAAAACAGAGTTTGATATGACAGATCTAGGAGTCATGAAATATTTCCTAGGAATTGAAATTCACCAATCTGATAATGGCATTTTTGTTGGTCAACAAAAATATGCCACTGATATCATTCAAAAGTTCAGAATGACAAATTGCAAATCAGCTGATACACCAATTGCTCAAGGTACCAAACTCAACAAAGAAGATGTAGCACCATCTGTTGATCCCACATTGTATAAAAGCCTAGTTGGTAGTTTGTTGTATCTAACTGCAACTAGACCAGATATTATGTTTGCAGCAAGTTTTGTATCCAGGTTTATGCAGTCTCCAAAGCTTACTCATTGGCAAGTTGCAAAAAGGATCTTAAGGTATATTTCAGGGACCATAGACTATGGTTTGTTTTATACACATTCTGAAAATTGTTCACTTTCAGGTTATACAGACAGTGATTATGCAGGGAGTTTAGATGATCGCAAAAGTACCTCAGGGTATGTTTTTCATCTTGGGACAAATCTGATTTCATGGGCATCCAAGAAACAGTTAATCGTTTCAATATCTTCTGCAGAGGCAGAATATGTAGCAGCAAATTCAGCAGCTTGTCAAGCAGTGTGGTTGAGAAGATTATTGAAAGACATTTCAGATATTCAGAAGGAGCCAACTCCAATTTACTGTGATAACAATTCAACAATTTCTTTATCAAAAAATCATGTTTTTCACAAAAAGAGCAAGCACATTGACACACGTTTTCATTTCATTCGTGAACTTGTCAATGATGGGGACATCACACTTTCTTTTTGTGGTTCCAAAGATCAACTTGCAGATATTTTCACCAAGCCATTGGGAAAGAATGTATTTGAATTTCAAAGAGAGAAATTAGGCATTGTTAGTGCCTCCATTTGTAACAGTTGAGATTAGGAGGGGATGTTGAGATATTAATCTCACTGTCCGTTAGGTTCAGTTTATTTAATTTCTTGTCTGCTAGGTGTCATAGGCAGTTTAGTGTTACTTCAGTTTGCTTCAATTTACTTCAGTCATTTATTGCTGATGTTTCCAATGTATTCCTATTTATCTATTCGTAATATTCTGAAGAGCATTCTCTGCTCCAGTTTTTCGTTTTGAGTGTTTCAATT
>JAXQQM020073930.1:0-11943 GCA_034641835.2 Pinus albicaulis
CGCTCTATTCCCGCACCCCCGCACATAGAATGCTCTAAGTATTAATTATGCAAAGGATTTTGAATATTGACATCTATGTACAAAGAGATGAATTTTTTTTTAAAGAGAAAGTACATAGTCACTCTCAGGATAACAGAATTACAGTGTCTAAACAAAGGGTCTAAATGGGATGGAAGCTCCTTTTAGGAGGTGTCAAGAACACCGTTGTACTCAGTGGCCTAATCCATTGGATCGATTCAACCCCGTGTTCGATCGCTACGTACCCCGTGGCTGAAAACCTTTCAATCCAAGGTCACGTTCGTTTTCCGTAGTTTGGAGCATAATTTATATGAAAACTAGCAAGAAATCTAACCTAAAATGGAAAAATGCTCAAAATACTGAGCTTATTTGCACCCCTACCTACCCTAATCTACTGAAATGGCTACCCTTCTAAACAATACAATAATTCCAGTGCAGCGAGTCAAGCAACTGTTCCAATATCTTTGTTCCTTCATTGCTCTTCACCATGTTCAAAGACAAACCTAACAATGGTGTTTGATAGAAATTCCCGGCCTGATCTTGTTTACATGGATCTTGGTACCTTTGAAAAACAACTGTCATGCCATAAATATGTGCAGGATTTGTACAAAACAATTCCTCCATATAGACAACCACTGGATCAAGATACTCTTGATTTATTTCTGGGTATTCTGACTCAGCCCACTCAGCTTCATATCCTGGTACTGCAGATGTGCTCTCCAGGTTTTCAATCAACTCGAAACATGTTTGCAAGCTACCTGATAAGTGTTGTGCCACTACTTCTACCGAATCAGACAATCGAGAAGACTGTCTAATCATATCCATATCATAGCAGCTTTTGAGAGCATTATGAACACAGGAAGATTGATTTTGAAAGCAGAAACCATCCAATGCATCTGCTATTGGGTCATGTGGTGCTTTAGATGGTAGTGTTGGTTCTTCTGAGACCTCGTGTTTTCTCTTATAACTATCAACCTGAATGTGATCCCAATTCCCTTTTATAATCTAAAATGCATTAAAGCACCAAGGTAGAGAGTCAAACTGGATCAATCCATCATCTAAGGGTAAATACTCAAGATGTATTTATTCTTCTTCTATTTCAGATTCTAAGGTTTCAAGAAGACTCAGGGGGACAACTTCTGGATTTGAAAAAAGGTTTTGTATCATCCCTCACCTTCTTGACCAATTCATTAGAGCATTCCTCCTCCTTCCTATTTGCAACTTGCTTGTAATTATCTCTTAAGAGTGAGGAAAAATATAGAAGGCATGTTGTACTTACTTGACAATATCCTACATTTTCCTCTTTGCAACTCCTTGTTCAAGATAATCTTTTTTGTTGTTGTAAATTTTGAGGGTCTATTCATTACCGATTGACAAAAATAGTGTTACAAAGAAGAGCCAACTTGGCTACAGTCCATGGACCTGCAATTTTTCTATAAGGATCTTGCACCCAGGGAGAAGGTATACAGGGAAAGAGAAGCTGGGTGGGGAGTTCAAAAACCATGTCATCAACAAAATCTGAGTGCGCAGGCTCGAGACAACAAAAAACGAGCTCGCAAGCTCAAAACATACAGAAAGGGAAAATGATTTCAAATCAAATAAAACCAGCAGGAGTTACATCCTCGGAGGAGCCACAGTGTCATCCTCGTCAATGCCATCCTCGTCGATGTTGATCGGCCGCTCAGGGGTGCCAGCCAGCCAAGCTGTAGGGGAGCGCCGAGAAGGACCCGCGTCCTGAGGAGAGGGCTTCGAAAGGCCTGCCTCTGTTTTGACACTCGCGCTCTGTTGAAGCCTGGATCAATTCTTTAGAAGCTCATAATGCGGCAAGGTGCTCTCCACAAAGCGCAGGTGATGTACCGTGCGGACGAAGGTTTCAAACTTCTGAGAGAGGGACTGCATCTTCTTTTCAAGATTCCTACTGATTTTGTTTTGCTCCTGCAGAGCAAGAGAGAGGAGGGTCTTAGTATTCCAATGAAGGTCGACCGCTCTTGTAAAGATATTCTTCCTAATGCGGGTCAGACTAGGGTCTGGGATCTAGTGAAATTCTTCATCCACCGTATCCGTCGGGGTGGCCCTCCGTCGAGCCGCAACCTCCACTTCCAGACCCTCCAAGAAGTCCTGCATTGGTGCCGGGGTGACCTCCCTAAACTTATGAGACTTTTTTTCTAGCCCGGGTCTCTCGCACGGGTCATGGGCTTTCTGGCCGGGTTCTCCCGCAGGAGGAGCAATGCAGGGATGAGGGGGACGGGGAGGGGGGGTGTTCATGGCGAGGGAGCCAAGCGTAGGCCTTGTGAAGAACAAGACAGAGCTTCCGCCGGGAGTCAAAGGATAACAAAACAAAGGGGAGGGGGAATTTTTGCCGTACAAGAGAAGAATGATAATAAAGCTATAAACGTGGGCGATAAATAGGTGAGGCGAAGGAAAAAGCTACCGTCTCAAGATGATGACGCATGGTAGACTGGTTAATAGGAGCATGCGTATTCATTGCGAAATGTAGGTCGCGTACTCGCTTTGATATGAGCCGAGATCTCCCCACCGTGGCACCAATTGCAGAACCTTAACTCGCACTTTCTCATTGTGGATGGGGATCTGGGCAGTGTAGGGCTAGATGCCAGCCTTGAGCAGATCATTCATACTTATTTCATTACATTTATCCTTTATGTCGATATACTCGAGGGATGTCCAATCCTTGGACACGAGCCGTTCATGCGTGATGACCCCCTGGTTGGCCAGGTAATCAGCCAGGCTATTAGCTTTTCTCCGGACCGCATGGAAAGAAATCCCTTTTGCCACTTTGATATTGTCACTGATCCACTGGAGGAGTCTGTTGATGCGCCAGCCAGTTGAGATTTTTTCCATTTTTCTCCCTTGCTAAAGTTTTCTACAAGCTTGGGTAGCGATGTTAGAATCTCCCTCAACCAAGAGAGGCCAGAAGTTGTTTTGTTTGGCTATGTCAAGACCTTTAGCCAAAGCCTGAAACTCAGCCACATTATTGGTGTTGTGACCTAAATTGCCATAATAGATCCACATGATGATACCCTGAGCATTGTGAAACACTCCTCCAAAGCTGGCCAAGCCCAGATTGTTTTTGGAGGCCCTGTCATAGTTTAACTTGAGGAGAGGTGGATCTGGAGGATACTAGACATTCAGAGGCGAGGTAGTAATCGAAGCAGAGATGAGAGAGAAAGCGCTGCTAGGAATGGGAAGATCAAGGAGGGTCAGAATCCTTCTTTTTGCCACAGAAGGCGGGTTAGGGGCATCAAGGAGCTTTGCAATTGAGGGTGATTCCCTCATGATGATCTTTATGCTGAAGATGCTCTGTTCTTCCGAGGAAGCCACATTCCTGAAGATCCGAGAGTTACGCTCCTTCCAGATTGCCCAGCAAATAATGCCTGGGAGAAAATTCCACGCCAGATTGACAAGAGGTTGGCTGGAGAAAGCAGAGCTCCAGTTTTCCGGGGTAGTATGGATGGAGTGAATAGCATGGTCCGAGGTTTTGAAGACTAAAAGGAACCAAGACCATATATTAGAGGCAAAAGGGCAAGTGTTGAAAAGATGGTTTATCGATTCAGAATCCGAAAGGCAAAGAATGCAAACCGAGGGGCCTTGAAAACCTTTTCTTTGAAGGCTGTCCCATGTAAGAGTTTTCCTGTGCGTCATTAACCAGATGAAGAGGCTGATCTTTGGCCAGTGCCTTCGATTCTATAATCTTTTCCATTTAATATCCTCTTGAATAGAGGTCGGGTTTTGTAAAAGGTTGTAAGCTTCTTTAATGTTGAAGGTTCTTGTCGTGTTTGCTCCCCATTGAAGAATGTTAGGGCCTTCCTCCTTTTGAATCTGCCTCTTGCTAAGCTCTTGCATAAGTGTGTGAATAGAATGATGGAGATGGAATGGGAGGAAGTCACTGAGATTCTCCATTCTCTCCAATTTGTATTGTTGTTATTCTTCCAGTAGTCTCTAACTTTTCTTTTGTTTTGCTCCTCCAGATACTCTTTTTGGGGTCTGTAGGTCTCTTTATCCAATCTTGGGCTCTGCTCCCACTCATCATCCCAAAAAAGTGCATGCTGACTAGTGCCTATTTCCCAGAAACTATGTCGTTGAATTATCAGTCTGTTTTCCTAGGCCTTATTCCACATCGGTGATCCTTTGAGGTTTCCAGAAAGCCTAATGAGAGAATCCCATGGTGTCGTGGGAGCATATTTGGCCTTCCAAAGGAGAGCCCAGTTGGTCGAGGAATTTGTCAACCATCTCCACCAAGTTTTAGCTCCCAGGGCTTGTCCAAGGAGATTAGGGTCTCTAAGACCAAGACCCCCTGCATGCTTTGGAGAGCACACCTTATCCCAAGCTATCAGAGCCAATTTTCCTTTGATGGCTTTACCTTTCTAGAGGAAATCCCTTTGGATAGTTCTGATTTGGCTGGATACCGATTTCGGAGTTGCAATAGCCGAGAAAAGATAGATGGGCATGTCTTGGAGGACAGACTTGACAAAGATTAATCTCCCGGCAAGATTAAGAGCTCTGAAGGTCCAATTTGAAATCTTCTTTCTGAGTTTGGAGATGAGAGATTCCCAGTTTGAAAAGGCCAGGGGCTTATCAGTAAGGGGAACGCCCAGATATTTGGAAGGAAAAGAGCTTCTTTGAAAACCCATGACTCGAGCAATATGCAATTGAATGGCAGTTGGGGTATTTAAGAAGAAGATTTTGGATTTTGAATGGTTGACATCCAGACCGGAGGCTAACACAAAGTCATTGAGGATTTTTTTGATGGCTAGTGCTTCCCTGAGCGTTGGGCAACCCATAAGGAGTGTATCATCGACGAATTGCTGATGGGTTGAAGGTGGAAGCTAAGGATAAAGCTTGAGACCAGAGATCAGGCCATTGGCCGAGGCTACTGAGAATGATCTGCCTAATCTCTTCGCCAAAACGATAAAAGGGAAGGGAGAAAGGGGTCTCCCTGTCTTATGCCGCGAGAGGGATTAATGATAGCAGTGGGAGAGCCATTGAGAAGAATGGAGAAAAAGGCACCAGAGACTAGGGCCATGATCCATGCTATGTTCTCTTTATTGAATCCAAACAACACAGGCATGTGGCGGATATATTTCCAGTTAATTTTGTCGAAGGCCTTGGACATGTCCAACTGGATCAACATCCCCGGTTTTCCTTGATCTTTGAGTGTGTGAATGATCTCCTGAGACAGAATGATGCTGCCCATTATTTGCCTTCTCTCTACATAGCCTGTCTGATCCGCTGAGATAAGGAGTGGCAGAAGAGGCTTTTACCGATTGGCAATAATTTTGGAAATGATCTTATAGATTACATTACAGAGGGCAATGGGTCTGAACTGATCAGGGGTGTTGGCTCTTTCCGATTTGGGGATGAGAGTCAGGAAGGTGGCATTGAGAAAAGGGCATATTGATTTCTTCACTCGAGATTCTTCCACCAAATCATACACCGAATCCTTAATAGTATCCCAGCAAGCCTTGTAGAAGTTGATGGTGAATCCATCAGGTCCTGGAGCTTTTCCATTCGACATTGCTTGAACTTCCTCTTCCAACTCCTCCATAGTTATCTTCTTTAACATCATCTGATTATGCTCCTTGGTTAAGATTGAAGGAATGTGCTTTGTAATTTTTCTGATTTGGTCATCATTGTTGTAATTACTTTCCTTAAGGATACTTGAGAAATGCCTGTGAAGCTCTTCCTCAATTTGCTGGTGAGTATCCAGCATCTGCCCCTGTTCATTCGTGAGATTAAGAATTCTATTGACCTTCCTGTGCTGAATCATCGATTTGTGGAAAAATGTGGTATTGCGCCCCCCCTCTTTGAGCCACTGGATACGGATTGTTGTGTCCATAGAATCTCTTCTTGAGTAGCCCGTTGGTCCCATTCTTGCTGAAGCTCTGATTTGATTTGTTTTGTTTCCTCAGTTAAACTGTTCTGAATGATAGTTTGTTGGAGAACCTTCAGTTTGTTCTCTATAACCTTTTTCTCAATGGTTATATCCCCAAAGGTTTCTTTATTCCATTGTTTTAACTCTTGTTTTACAAACTTGAGTTTTTGATGGAAACTTTTCATCTTGCTATTTTGAGGGGGAAGATCTGAAGACCACCATTCTTTTATCTTGTCTTGAAAATCTGAGTGGGACAACCAGAAGGATTTAAACATGAAGGGAGTGTTTTTGGGTCTTAAGGAAATATGAAAATATAGCACAACCGGCCAATGATCAGATCCCACCTGTGGAGCAATGGAAGCTTCTATTTCCAGAGAGGATAGGTAAAGCTCTTCAGAGAGAAGAAATCTATCCAAACGAGAGTCAATATGGCACTCCCCCCTCTCCGATTGTTCCAAGTATGGACCCCATTTTTTGTGGGGGTGTCTATGAAATTCAAATCATCAATTAAACTTTGGAAAGCATTGGAGTCCAAGTCCAGGTGACGAAGACCTCCCCGTTTCTCCTCCAGATTCGGAATCATATTGAAGTCCCCTGCTATAATATTCATCTTGTAGTTGAAGGATTGGAGGTAGAGTTTCAGTTGAGCGATCCAAGAAAGTCTCTCTTTAACCGAATGGGGACCATAAACATTTGTGATGCATAGTTTCTCTTTAGTTCCTATGACCTGAAGAATGGTTTTTAGGGCATGCTTGGAAGCAAAAGAATCTAATAAATGAAACCTGGAGTCCTTCCAGAAGGTGGCAATGCCTCCTGTCGTGCCTTGAGTAGCAATGGCCATGTGGCTATATTGTTTTCTAAAGTAGGTCTGTTGTATGCTTCTCATATCAACAAGACCGCTTTTTGTCTCTTGTAGTAAAATAATGTCAGCTTTCCCAGAGATTACTTTTGATTTAAGAATCCTTTGTTTTGAAGGGCTATTAATTCCCCTAATGCTCCATGTTGTACAATTCATGACAAAATATTTGGAGTGAGAGTAAGAGCCTTTACCTTGCCAGCATTAATGAGGGTTAATCCTAGTTCGGCTATGTGTTGACTTGCTGATTTTTGTCCTTTTCTCTTATGTTGAGCCTTGGTTATTTGAGTATTGACCTTGAGGTTCGCCTTGATGCCTCCAGCTGGATTCTTCCCAACTTTGTTTTGATTCTCTCTTTGCTTTTAGAAATTTTGTTGAATATTGTATGCATGTTCAATCCTTTTGAGCTGGTCCTATGGGATATCTTCAAAACCTTTGGAGGTCCACTCCCTTGATAATTTTTGCAGATCCATTCCTACCAGTATTTCCTCTAAAGCCTTGTCCTCCGAAGTAGGTGGATCCTGTGTATAGTCGACATCAGATTCCTCCAGAGTGACCTATTCCTGAGCAACTTGGTTAGTGGTGTTTTCCATGTCTGTGTCTAGGTCTTTGTTGTTTTCTGAGGTTTGTTCTGCACTATTTCTTGGTTGTCCCTTCTCCAATGTTGTAGATGTGAGGATTTCATATCTATTATGCGTGGTTTTTTCGGGTGCTTCCTTTCCCACTGTGTTCCTTCTAGCCTGCTTATTTTTATGAGAAACTTTGGTGAAGCCCTGATCATCTCTAGCTTCCGTTGTGTCCTCTTTTGGAGGTGGCTTTTTCTGTGGGCAGTCTCGAAAGAGATGTCCGTGTTCATGGAATTTCCTACATCAGAAAGGGATGTGCTCATAATCCACTGGTTGAATCCATATTTCATCTCTGAAGTTCAGGCTAAAGGCTTTAGGCAATGCTCCTGAAACATCTATGAAGGCGCATATTCTAGCATATGAGATGTAGTGGCCATTTCGAGTACCTTTGACATTTTGATGTATTCCCCTAGGTTGTTTCCAATAGCTTGAAGCACCGATGGTGCCCAGTAGTCCATTGGGAGAGAGTATAATCTGATCCAGACCGGGACTCTAGTGAAATCTTCTTGTTCAGGCATGAACTTTTCCTTCCAAAATGTCATGTAAAGGCCAGCAGAGTTGAAAAAGTATGGCCTGCCCTCAAAAATGTGATCCTTGTCTTCCAGTAGGGTGAACACCACTGTAAAAAATCCCTTCGAACCAAGCTACAGTTCTATGGCCCCTTTTGGGTTCCATTTTGCCTGTATCCATCCTTTCAGAGCTCTCTTTGAGGGCCAAATCCCCATAAACTTACAAATAAATGCATGTTCTTTCATATTAACATTTATATACCTCTATATCTTGTTCCTTTGGAATTATTATCTCGCATGTTTAGCGCCCTTTGGTGATGACAATTTTGTTGTCCGTCCTTTGTCCCTGGTCCGCTTTAGTACCCCCGAGTTGGGGTCCTCCGGTGCCTTGTCGTGAGTGGGATTCCAATGAAGTTCCCGTCCTCGAAGTCCTTCTTTGTTAGGGATCGTGAGCCTCGCATCAACAACATCCGTTAGCCTTAGCCTCGTACGTCGGTGAAAGTGGCTTGATCCGATCTTTCGGGACCCGCGAGCAAGCAAGGGCGGGGGATCTGAAAGTAAAAAAGGAAGAGCAAGGGGACATGGGAGGAGCTCCAACACCTACTCCTGAAGGAAGTGTCGCCCTTCTGTGACCATCGTCTCCATGTTAGGCTCTCTCGCAGAGCACCCCGTGGAGAAGCAGAGCGCAGGCGAGACCCAATTCACGGGTAGACCCCCACGAGGCCCGCAGTGGTCGCTGCAGTTAAAGTGCTAGGGGGTTAGGTTGATCAGTTGCAGCAGTCGTTTTTTATTGATGCAATTGTTCCTCCCATTCCCTATTTATTATCCTAACCCTCCTATTTACATTACTTTAAAGCTTTTAAAAATTTAAAATTATGTATTTATCTAAAAAGTATTTATTTTATAAGTGATAAATTCATTGATTTAGTGTAGATTTTTATTAAATTATCAATCCAAATTTTTAAGAGAGATTAAGGATAAAATTTCTTTAAAGAGACAAAATTTACATGCATCGTAAAATAAAGAATGTCTTACTAACATTGAAGTTGAACCCCACAAATGAAAACATTCCACTCAGATGACTATAAGTCGATTGTTTTATTAAAAGAAAAAAATAAAATGATATAAATATTAATTTAATATTTCTGATTTTAAAAATTTCTCTGATAATCGAGAACTATAAACATCCGAGAAGAATTATGGACAAAATTTCCAGTAGCTTTGTAAAACTTCTAACCCTTAAAATTTCTGGGGATCTTTCTCCATGAACTCTATAATCAACTGATCGTGCCATCGTAATCACTAACGCCTTCAACTTCACCAAACAAGTATAACATATATATTCCAGCCTTCTCTAGTAAATCACTAAACCTTATTGACACGTACACAGCCGGTTGAAAAGGAGGAATTTCATTACATCAACCATCGTATTGTAACCATTCATTCCTCATTTAAATTTTGTACACCTGAAAGAGTATGAAAAACGATATAGGAGTCTCTGTTCGGTATAAAAGATGGCTAGCAGACACCAAGCCAACTTCTACGACAAAGAGAGGCTCTCACGCTCAGTGGACAACAACCTTTGCAAATGAGAGAGAATAATTTGATCTATCAAATGAGAATAGTATTGAACTCTTTTACTGGTAAAGTGAATCTTCCCACCTTATGAATGAAATTACATAATTTGATTTTTGACTCTGAGAGACACTTTCTACAACCTAGTATGAAGGCTATGTGTGATTCCATCCATATTCAACATGAAGTTGACACATGTATTTTTAAAATTAAAAGAATAAATATTTATTTAATAAGAAAAAATGTCTTTGCAAGATAATAAAGAACAAATGAATAGTATCATACAGCTCATATAATACCCACTCACTTAGTATATCAGTGGGTTCTTACTAGATTCACTCAAGCATTTGTGGGTGGAAGTTTACTACGATTGGCCTTAAATCATAGTTCACTTTACCAAAGTAAAATTCAATGCTATTTTCATCGATAGATCAAAGTATCAACTTTAATAAAAATAAGACTAGTTGAAAATGTGAAGTCAGGTTACACTTTGCCATTTTTTGAGAAATTTTTTTCATTTTTTTCGGTTCTTCAACTTTCTGCAAACTATAACAATTTTTCTGTGTAGAATTTCATTTTGCAATAAAAATAAAAGTTGTGAGAAATTTTGTTAGCTTTCTATTACTTATTTTTTGAAATTTTTTTATGCAGATTTGATATGTCAACTTAGCGTTTCTTTGAGTGTGTGTTTCTTAACAATCAAACGATTCATAAGAAGTCATGTTATGACGCAATGTTGTATTCATTGAAAATTTGTGTTTTTGAAAAAACAAAATGTGTTACAACAATCTAGATAGAGTCTACTTTGTTTTCGTCATATTTACAAAGCCAATGGATGCATATCATAATTACTAGAATTTTTTGAACTGGTCCAATACGAAAAACTGCGTATTTTTGATATGTTTCGCGTGGCAACAAATTTCTTAACATATAAGTTATAAACTAAAAATCTAAAAGCTACCCATTAGAGTCAACGGACCAATGTAATGCCTCATAATTTTTTCAATTTTTTTTACAATGTATTTTGGGAGATACAAAATTTTGATTTCACTGAATCACAATGACCCTCAGAAATTGTTTGCACCCATTTTAGTAGAAAAATAATTAAAATTATTAAACGTTTATGAAATTCCATAAAAGTTATATTTCCTGAAAGTAGATTCAATTCTGAAAATGCTTGTCTTGGTTCCGACAGTTAATTAACAACCTTTCATGGAGTTTAATCAGTCCAAAGTTGCAGAACCGTATTCAGAGCCTGGTTTTTGCGTAATTGGTGACGCGTTAGTTCGGCCGAACTTTTAATCTAAGTTCGGTCGAACTATGTTTCCGCTGAAGGCTCGTTAAATCTAATGTCTTAATAGTTCGGCCGAACTTTTAATCAAAAGTTCGGCCAAACTATTCTATAACTCTCCGTCGGCCGGAAAGTTTTGCGGAGCCCCTACTAAAACACATTTCGCGGCAATATAAATTGCTGCGAAATGATTCACAATTTTCGCACATTTCGCACATTTCATCTCATTTTACAAAGATCTTGGTTTGGGTTCAAAACTTATCTTCAAAGTTTGGGTTTAAGAGAATTTCTTGGAAGCAAATTGATTTTACAAAGAATTTTTTTGGAAGACATTTCTTGGAGGCGGCCTGATTTTGGAAAAAATTGTTTTGAACTTAAAAAAAATTCTTGGACGTACATTCAAAAGACATTTCTTGGAGGTATGTACGTGTTTTGAGTTGAAGTAAATCTTTTGAGCTTCGTTTCATTTTTATAAGACATTTTTCTCTTGAATTTTTTAAAGTGTTTTGGATTGGAGTATGTATTTTTTGCAAAAAAATTACACTGAATTTTTTTAAATTAAATCTTTTGTGATATTTTTTATAATTGAGTTATTGTCTAATTTTTTGAAGGAAATTTTTTGAACTTCATACCCTATTATCATGGGAAATCGAAGAACTTGTGTGAGAAAATATGATCGAAAAAGAGACCCTGAGGAACGTAGAGAAGAGACAAGACAATCTCGCAAAAGAAAGTTAGAAGCCCTCTCAAATATTGAAGAGGAAAATCAACCTCAAGCAGAAATTGAAGCAGGTACGTAAATGTAAATATTATGATCTATTGATATATTTAAAATTTTCCTTATGTAAAATGTGAAGCTTAATTTTTATTTGATGAACTAATTTAAAAAATATTTTGTTTAATGTAAACAGACAGAAATATTCCTCAAAATATTGAAGAAGAAAATCAACCTCAAGCAGAAATTGAAGCAGGTATGTAAATGTAAATATTATGATCTATTGATATATTTAAATTTTTCCTAATGTAAAATGTGAAGCTTAATTTTTATTTGATGAACTAATTTGAAAAATATTTTGTTTAATGTAAATAGACAGAAATATTCCTCAAAATATTGAAGAAGAAAATCAACCTCAAGCAGAAATTGAAGCAGGTATGTAAATGTAAATATTATGATCTAT
>JAXQQM020066287.1:0-69426 GCA_034641835.2 Pinus albicaulis
TTACGAAAAAGAGAAACCAAATGAGTACACTTTTATCACTTTTTCAGGCTCTTAAAAAATAACGAAAAAGAGAAACCCTGGAGTTCTCTTTTAAGCCCTTTTCAGACTCTCTAAATATGAAAATATTGTCGAGTACTTGAATATTCAAACTCGTTAAAGGAAATGAATAGTTGTCTCTTTAGATCAAGGGTACTTAGAACTTGGTTGTTTTAAGGTTAATTGCTGAATAAATCATACACTTTTCGCTTGGCATCATCGGCATGAGAACGATCACATACTCATGTTAATAGATTCATGCTAGTTTAGAGAGGAGAAGGCTTGTCAAACCGATGGAAACCAAATGTTCAGGACCCCAGAAGAACTTGTATGACATCAAGGAAACAAGGTTGTAAGTTTACTTCGTATCATACGAGTTAATACAAATGGATTCTATTTTATCATTAAGTTGTTGATATGTCTATTGAGAAATTTAATTCTTGGATTCCTTGATGACTGAGATAGATTAGTGTTTCTGAATCATTATATCTTGCAGGCTCTTTTAATCCTTTTTCTTGTCTTTGAATGCAGGTCTTACATGATAAATTGACCTCTGTTGGAGCAACTGGATTGAAGATTACAGCATGCATTGGACTTTACATAGGAGGATCTCCTCTTACTTAGTTAATTAAAAGTTCTGAATCACAAATGATATAGAGAAAATGGTTTGCATTTCGTTGTTTGTTTCTAGATATCCTTAGGATACTAGGGAGATTGTTCATGTCCACAAGAAGGATTTTATCTACATAACAAGATGCTCTGCTTCAAAATTTATTGATGGAAATTGTAACATATCTTGGATATGTGTGTGTTTTGTACTTATAAATGCATCTTTTTTAATGACCATGTGTTTTTTCAATTATATACTAAGTGTGGTCCCACCACACTATGTAAAGCGCAACTTGGTGAACTTCACATTTGCAACAAGTGGTGAAATTCAAATTTTTATAAAATTAAAATGTGAGGACTTCAACAAATTTTTGTTTAAAAGGAGTTTCATGCTTCTTTTTTAATGACCATGTATTTTTTTCAATTGTATACCAAGTGTTCTACCAGCATGTTTTCTATTATATACTAAGGGTGCTCCCACCATGTAAAGTGCAATTTGGTGAACTTAGTCCATTTTATAAAAGGAAATTTGTTTAAATTGAGTTTCACAAATCAATTAGTGGTTTTAAAGTTGTGGTTTACATAATTTGTGTACATTGAATTACATTAATTTTCTGAAATTTATTTTGAATTTATCTTGAATAGCAATTTAAAAAAATAATTGTAAATATCCACTGTAGATATATATATCATGGAGGATGAACATCAAAGATCAAAATAATCCCATATCTCCACGAGAGAGGGGGATCAGGGATCGAGAGATGTTCATGATATTCAAATATAATCTTAAATATCCATACATATACATACATTTGTATACTATGGAATTGATTTCTTATCAATTTTTCGAGTTAAATTAGTTGTTAATAAGTTTCATTTTTTATTTTTTAGGAGCTGAGAGGAAAAGGGTGTCTACTCTGTTGGGGTCCTATGATTTGGCTGATTGGAAAACCAAATGACAAGGCAACATTCAAACCAAGCTTTAGAGCTCTAGGATCTAGCCCTCCTAGTCTTAGAGAGGGATCTCTCAATGTGTGCAAAGATATGTCTTGTTTACTGATTAGGGCTGATTTTAGGCTAGATGTTAAGTGCAAGGTATTTTGATTGTTTTTGGTTCGGTATGATACATTGATAGATTTTTAGATAGGAAACATGGAATATTGTTCAGTCATTGGGCAATGGGGTCAAACAAAGTCATGAATGAGTTCTTCAATAGTGTCAAGAGAATTTGCAGGGAAATTTAACTTGGTTGGTGGATCTTTAAGGTTGTGAAGGATAATGAGATGGACATTAAAGATTGAGAACAACAAACTAATAAAGGGCTGAAACCGAATCCTGTAAAATGAGGGAGTTAGAAAATTGATAAGAATAGCAAGACAATCAAAGGCATAAGTAGAACCTAATCCATTTGATTTCAGACTGAAAACAAATAATTAACCAAGAAAAGCATTCAGATAAAAACTTAGAAAGGTAAGAAACTTATCCAACTTTCAGAGCTTTTATCATCTAGAGAAGAAAAACATTTAAGATACATGAGTAACTATAACCATAGAAGGAGAGAAAACTCTAACATCCAAAGTTACAACTATAAGGTTTCCTTAAAAGAAAATTAGCTAAGTAAAGGCAAAGAGCATGATTTTAAACATACTTCTTTGACAAACCGAGACAAAGTTGCTTTAAAGAGATGATTCCGAGAATGGAATATTTTAGTGGAAACAATATGCAGGGCTAACCATAAATCATAATTGATACTAACTGATCTAATTTATTCAAGAAATGGACAAGCTAAGAACTTGTTAGAGAGAAATAAATGATTTCTCTAATGTATCTTAGCAGAAGAAAACATTAAGGTAGTGAAGGAAAAACAAATTTAAGGTGCTATTAGAAAACATTTCTTAATCTAAATTCTTTGTCCTACTGCAACATAGAAAGATGGAAAACATAATGGAAAACTAGAAAACATAAACAAAAGAAAAATTCACCATCAACCAAGCCTATGGATCCTGCAAGCAATACTTCTCCATCAAAAAGCAAATCAGATCATGCATGAGTTCCCGACATGAATTTCTCTTCAAGAGATTCAAAGGACTATGTATTATTCCAGCATCAGTCATCAAAATCCAACATTTACAATGAGTTCCAATGCAGTATTTATACTACAAATGAGGTTCAAAATGTTATTAATTATAGAGTAAATGTATTCCTAGCCTTGAAAACCATGCAAGGCATAAGGTAGGAACATGTGTGCAGCTACTTTTCTGTTTAATAACTTTGTCTTAACTTCTTAAGGAAAGGTAGGTGAAAATTTTTACTTTGAGGCCTATCTTTATCTTTACATTAGCTACCTTTACAGATTTAAAAAATATTATATTTGTGTAATAACTGTCAATTTTCTGTCACAAAAAAAAGTAGGCCACAGTTCGTAGCTTGGATATTTTGGATGAATAATTGCCTATGTTTGATTTATCTGAGGCTGCTTTTAGCCTAAGTTTCCTTTATTTCATCATTAAATTGTGCTTGTAGGCCTTTTAGCCTTGATCTAGTTTTAATTAATCTGCTTTTATTGTCCTTCTTCTTTTCTACTTTAAACAACTAATTTTATCCTGGATCCTTTATCTTTTGACCTTTAGCCTTTAATCACTGATTTTAAAGGGCTAATATTTTCATCTTTATCCTTTTAATTCTCTGATTGGGTTTTAATCCTCCGTTCTTCCTCAAATATTTCACTACTTTCCTTTGACATATTCGAGGCTTTTTACGCCTAACTTGCCTTAATTTAATCATTAAAAGTGTGTCTAAGGCCTGATCTGTTAAGCCTTCTTAATCCATTATATTGTCTTAATCTCCTTTCGGGCTTCTTTAAAATTATTTTCATCCTTTGTTAATTGTGTTTTCTGTTGACACCTAATCCTATGGGATGGGTGTGGATATTTGATTTTGTATAATAAATAATATTGGGAAATAAGGAAGGCCAAGAGTCATTGAAGAATCCAACATCCAACCTCTCTGTTGGGGATGTTCTGTATCATTTCTATTCAATACATATTCTGATTTCCAGAGTTACCTCCCTGTTTTATTATTATGACGAGTTGGCCCAGTCACTGGCATTTCTGGGTGTGGTAATTTCTCTGCTACTGCTTGAAAGTAGTTGTCGTCTTATCATATTGTTAGACTGAAATTTTGCATTTTTTTTTTCTATTTCTAAATTTACAATACTGTTGTGTTCATTCTACAATATCTCAGATTTGTGCCTCAATTTCTGGGTTTCCTTTAACTGGGTTATTCGTAATCGTTATTTTTGTAACGGCCTTTTGGCCTCCTCCATTCTCCATACCTACGCATTAAACTCAACTCCTCACCATTCAACTGCACCCTCCCTTCCCTTTCCCCATTCCCCTACGCACCAACACTACACGCTCGGCCCGCTCCTTACATTTCAAAATTCCTACACATTAAACTGTCCGTACACCCTCACGCTCGCAGCCTACCTCTCCACTCTCACCATTCTTCACCTGAAAATGCTAATTGAATCCTCAATATATTACACCATCCTGCATACCTTCCCTTCCAGCGCTGTCACTACACAACGCCCCTCCTGCATATGCTTTTCAATACCGCCTCATTACCACGCACTGTCACTACAACACCCCTCCTGCATATGCTTTTATAATGTTGCCTCTCTAATATGCAATACGATGTCATACCATTTATTCAATACACTGTTCATATATTACCGCCCTCATTACATTCAATACCACCCTCTCCTATTTAATAATACGCCCCTCTTGCATATATAATACGTTGTCACACCATACGATGTTTTACGCCTTCCCATCTTTTACATTTCCGCCCCTTTTGCATATATAATACGTTGTCACACCATACGTTGTTTTTACGCCTTCCCATATTTTACATTTCCGCCCCTCCGTGGCCTCTTTTATATATATTACCACCCTCCCTCATGCTGTCTGCATTATGATATTACGCCCTTCCATACGTTAATACAACGCCCCTCCCAACTTTTAAAACTGCCACCTCCACTTATACAATACCATTACAATCATTTATTATACCGCCCTCTCACTGTCATATTTAATATCACTACACATTCGTAATACTGCCCTTCCACTTCACAATACTGCCCTCCCATAACATTCCATATCGACCTCCCATACAAATTTTTTTTCCAAACAAAAAAAAATACATATATTTTTTTTGGTGCAGAATTCAGTTTTTTAGCAAAGAATTTTTTGTCCATTTAAATTCAGTGTCTTTTAGTAAAAAGGGTTTATGTCCTTTTAAACTGATTATATTTTCCAGCAAAGAGTGTTTTTTTTTCTCTCCTTCAAAAGAGATTCTCCAGCAAAGTTTTTTTCTTTCCTCCTTCAAAAGAAGATGACAGTCCCTTCATCTTCTAAAGAGGCTGCATATTTGGCACAAAGAGAAAAGAGACATGCTTCAGATTCATCCAGAGGAAGAGATGGCAGAAGACGAAGAAGAAACTTTAGAGAAAAGGAGGGCAGACAATCTAAAGCTCAGCAGCAAAGAAATCAAGACAAAGGTAAAACTAATGACAAAGACAAAGGTAAACCACCTGAATCAGCTCATTCTGTTCTAGCACATTGTAACAATGGAGTAACTGAAAACCTATTTGATATTTCATTTACTTCATAGAGAGATGATTGGTTGCTAGATTCAGGAGCAACATGTCACATGACATTTAGAAAATATTTTTTTGAAGAATTCACTGACAAAGTTGGATAGATTTATTTTCAGAGAAATCCAACCTGCCACTGTGGTTTTGCAAAAATTAAGCTTAAATCGCCCGGTCTTCCCCGATCAAATTCTACATACAGGTCTATATCAACTCTGCAGTTAGCTTGAGAAACCCGTTGTCCCCCGGGCCTAAATCGTTGCATAGACACTAATTCAGCCTCCCATAAAGGTCGAAAGCATCAGATCACTCACTTGTCATGGAGGGAATAGAAGAAGGGAGACTCTTGATGCTGAAAGGTTCATCTGCTCATGCTCAAAACTTTGTATTCAGTTCACATCATGATGAAGGTACATTCCCATCAAGTCTTTTATGGCATGCTAGATTTGAACACTTAAACTATGAAAGCCTTCGTTTGTTGAAGAAAAATGGTGTTAATGGACTGCCTACAATTCCTAGAAAACCTAAGGAATGTGATGCTTGTATTCTAAGAAAGCATAGCAAACAGCCATTTCATGATTCACACTCCAGAGCACATAGAAAACTTGAGCTTGTTCATTCAGATTTATGTGGCCCTATGCCTATTGCTTCTGCAAATGGAAACAAATACATGGTGATGATGACAGATTGATTCACCACAGTTAACGTCCATTTGGTGAAAGTCCCATCCCATCTGCGTTAAGAATTCTCCTATGCATGGATTAAAAAACAGATGCACAAACACATATTGGCTCTCACGCATCGATAATGGAAAAGACCACACTTCAAGCAACTGAAAATTATCTTCGTCAACATGAATCAAACACTTCAACTGTGCCATAATCCACAAATGTAATCTTGTAAGCCTTAAAGAATGAACCTAAATTATTTTAAATATGGTCCGCTCATGTTATTTTTTAAGAAATGAAATTGGCTTTTACCAATGATGCGCCTACAGTCGCTTACATAAAGAATAGTGTCCTTCAAGTTCTTCAATTAGAAATTGAACTTCCTTTTTGAAATGTGGCAGGCCACCCTTCTAGCACTTTGTCTTTGGGTCCACCTGTTATGCCTTGATACCCAAGGGTCAAAGGAACAAACTTGGTGCTAGAAGTCACAAATGTATCTTCTTGGGGTACTCCAATACCTCCAAAGGATATCGTCTCTATGATGAAGCAAATAAGAATTTTGTGATAGCAAGAGATGTCATATTCCTTGAATCTTCCAAGAGTGACAAGGTTGTTGAGCGGCAACTTGATCGCCTGGATAGATTCACACATGCAAAGTCTTTCCAAGAATTTGATAATAAGATTCCACATCTTGAAGGGGGGATTCCGATATTGAATCAAACTGTGGAATCATGTCCTGAAGCACTCTCTCCCCCACATGAAGAAACAACCATGGATGACACATTAGATGATGTGATTGACAGAATTGGGAGATTGAATCTTGAATCAATCCCAACTCAGTCAAGTGACCAGCCAGGGCCATCTCAGAAAGGTCCCCCCAAATGGCTGACAAAGACACTCGAGGATGTTCATCCTGATGAGGTTGGAAAAACAGGAACAAGAAGTTCCACTCAAGAAATCGAAGGTGATGTAGATAATTCTGATTCCCCTGTTGATATGGATATTGCTTATAACTGTGAATTGAGTTTGTCTACAAATCATGAACCAACTTCCTTCAAAGAATCCGCTTCTCATGATGAATGGAAAGAAGCGATGCAGAAGGAGTATGATGCCTTGATAAAGAATGGCACTTGGAAGCTGGTTGATTCGCCTTTGGGAACGAAACCAATTGGCTGTAAGTGGGTCTACAAGAACAAGTACAAAGCAGACGGCTCACTTGACAAGCACAAGGCCAGGCTTGTGGCAAAAGGATTCACACAGAAAGAAGGAGTCGATTATGAAGAAACTTTTGCTCCCACAGCAAAATGGACCACCATCCGGACTCTCTTTGCCTTAGCAGCTCAGAATGGATGGAAAGTCCATCAGATGGATGTAAAAACAGCCTTCTTGAATGGAGATCTAAAGGAGAAATTTTATATGTCCTAAATGTATGATTTAGATGGTTTAACACAAGTTTGCAAACTTGTAAACTTCAAGTACTCACAAGTGACCACGAGTCTGGTATGAGAAATCAACCGAGCATCTTCTGAAACTTGACTTCAAACATTTTGATCTTGATGATGCAACTTTGTTTGTTAAGAAAGTTGGAAAAATAGTTGTATATCTTGTGGTATATGTAGATGATATTTTGATAACAGGAAACAATGAGAGCTATATTGCATCCATGAAGAAAGAGTTGAAGAAAGGTTTTGAAATGACTGATTTGGGTTATGTTCATTACTATTTGGGTATTGAAGTAATTCAACATCCTAAATTCATATTTCTTTCTCAAAAGAAGTACATTGGAGATCTCTTGAACAAGTTTGGCATGGATGATTGTAATCCCTTAACTACTCCAATGGAACAAACTGAAGTCAATTCATCAAGGAAGGAGTTTATGGATGCAACTAAGATGGGACACTTAGGAATTCTTATCTACTCCCACAAATTACCTAATTCGACATTTACTTGTTGTTGGAATCTCCTAAGTGTTCATGCAAAATCTTGTGAATAAGGACGTTCATCGCAAAAGAGTGCTAAGGTATCATACCCAAGGCTTTGGACTCAACATACACAGTAGGCTGATTTCTGCCTGATCGACACTGACCAATTTGATGGCATAAGAAACAAGGGAAACATTGGGCTGTGTTACACCATGAGTCTTGGATCAGGAGCCGTCTCATGGAGATCACGCAAACAGTCAGTTCCAGCAGATTCCACGACCGAGGCAGAATATGTGGCAGCAGCTGAAGCAACAAAGGAAATTGTGTGGCTCCGGAAAATCCTGGAAGATTTGCAGATGAAACAAATGTATTCCACACCACTCATGATCGAAAACACTTCTGCAATAAAGTTGGCCAAGAACCCAAAGTTCCATGATCGAACAAAGCACATCAATACAAAGTACCATCTAATTCGACATCATGTTCAGGCCAAAACCATCCATCTACATCATTGTTTCACAAATGAGAAAACTGCTGACATCTTCACCAAAGCACTTGGAAGAGAAAAGTTTGAAAAGTTCAGATCGATGCTTGGGCTCACCAACATCCCTTCGGATTAAAGGGGGAAATTTTGACACCTAATCCTATGGAATGGGTGTGGATATTTGATTTTGTATAATAAATAATATTGGGAAATAAGGAAGGCCAAGAGTCATTGGGAGATGAATCCCAATAGCCTCACCTCCATGTATAAATGCATGTTCATTCTTTATTCAATAACACATTCTGATTTGAGGAGTTACCTCCTGGTTTGAAATTTTCAACCATTCTAATATTCATTTGAGCTTTAACCTCTGTCTTTTATCCTTGATCTTTACTGACTTTCTTTGACTCGTTTCTGTATAGGTCTTATACGCTGAAGGGCTTAGAACAATAGTCAATGTTCATGAGACATCGACTCAGTCCTGAAAATTAGACCCTTTGATCTCCCATTTCCTTCATTATGTTGGCTTTGTGGATGGTCATCCTTGGCCTCTTCTATTGACAAATAGCTATGGGAGGGCCTGAAAATCAGCTGGTGGACATTTTAAACCTACACAAAACATCAATTAATTATATAAACCTACGATGGGGGAATTTTAACTGCTAACAGAGGCTTAGGGGTTTACAGAGTGATGCAGAGGAAGAGGATGAGCAGGGGAAGGTTTCCAGAGGTAGAACCAGGCAGGAGGAGGGAAAGACTTGAATTTTGGTGCGAAATGGGGATAGGTGGTTTTGTGCGAAACCGGGTGGTTTTCGCGCAGTCAATGAGCGATAAGTGGTTTGCCCATACGAACGCGATTCCGTTCAGATTTGGATGCATGTCCTATGCAAAAATGTCAATTTCACGTGGAAATGGGTCGTTAAACCCTGACATAAAAATCCACATGATATGTGCTATGAACCGTTGGATCTAGGGGAGCGAGATCAACAGTGTAGGTTGAGCGCGATCAGAGGAGTTGATCAGTGGAGGGGATAATGGAGGACAGATGGCGTGCAGGGATTGGATGGTGGTGGAATAATGGATGGTGGGCCAGCGAGTGATGCCTTTCTTTCTGTCAGGGAGCAAGAAGGTTGGAAGAGGAATGGGAAAGGTGGGGGCTGGATGAGAGCCGTCGGATCAGGATGATCTACGGCCAGGATTGATCCAAGGAATGAGTGGGCAAGAAAAAAAATGGTCGAGAGGGTAGATGAGTAACGGGACTTGACCACCATTGGATCAGGGCCCAGGGCTTAGATCTATGGTTGAGATGGCTCGATAAAAGGTAAGGCGGGGTGAGGGAGAAAAAGGGTCTGCCTTTGAATTTTTTAAGGTTTTTGGAGTTTAATAAGGTTTGGGGGTATGAAAATAATAGGGGCAGAGAATTAAGGTCATGTGGGAGTGGAGAAGACCAGGGGCTAGGATGATAAGGGCTCGAGGAATAGAGAGTGGTCATGGCCTTTGGTTATATGTGGAAGGGGAGGAGGGTTTTCAAGCAAAAGGTTCTTAAGGCCTTATGTCAAAAAATGGGCGAACAATAGGCTTAAAAGAGGGTTTTTGGCTTTTTAAGAAGTTTTCGATAAGGTGGAAAAGGGTGATTTAAACCACATAAGGGTGTCTATCATGGTTTAAAGGGTTTTTAGAGAGAATGGAGGATAACTGAAAAAGGAAGGAAACCATTTTTGCAGGGGAAAAATGACCGTTTGGATAAGTGAAAATGAGTGAAAATGGGCACATATGATGGAGGTGAAAAAATTCGAAATATAGCCTGAAAAAAAATTCTTTTTGAGATGGCAGGATAACTTAGAGGATTTAAGTGAAGATATTCAGTGAATTGATAGACTTAGGATAATGAAGGTTGTGATATTTCTAGAATTCACAATGTTTCTACAAATATTGTTTCTAGAAATCTGATATTTTCAATTTAGTCATCTTTGGATAAGATCAAAATTATTGATGACTAACAGTGACTCCACTTGAGGAGGACAACTGTCATTTTAGGTGTCCAGAACCTCCATTTTATCAATCTCTTGATTTCATCAGACCAGTGCCTCATCCATTAGGTATAATCTCTTTTCTTTCTTGTTGATGTCCTTGATAGATTTTTAACAATTTCAATCATCTGCAACATGTAATTTCTTCAAACAGCATCTATACCTACCCAATCCTAATTATCCTAGCATTTTCTCTTCTTTGAGTGCATTTGAACTAGCAAACTCTTTGACGTTTTATTTTTAAAACAAAAATAAACTATCTAATCCTATCCTTATTTCTCCCAAGAGCCCAGATTAAACTGTTGAACTCTATATTTCTCTACCTAACTATCTCTCTGTCAATATTAGGTTTTTTGACAGATTTTATTCTCTATTTCTAAGATAGGAAATTTAAAACATGGTCAAAATCAGGATTAGATAGTCTGATCAACCATGGTTGTGGCATTTTGAACAAGCTGCACACGAACATTATTCTGCATAAATGTAAACTAGAAAGATAAGGCCATGATTTTTTTTTTTGTAAGGCATCCTTATCTATCTCTTTAGTTCTGTTTTGAGCATGTGGAACCAGTATCTTTTCAATCTCCTAATCTAATCCAATGATAATTCAAGTCTGAAATAATCTTGTCAATCAGTGCTTCTACTAACTTATCAACATAAATTTAGAGTATGTTCAGCCATGATTAGGCTAGATGACTTAACCATATATCATTTTTAATCAGCAATGGCACTTTGACATGCACACTTTCAGGAATTCTCTTTTCTGGGTATGGGGCTGTACCTTTTATTTTAACTACACTTTTTTTCCTTTTTCTATTGTTTTTTTGTTTTTCTCTCTTCTTGGTCAAAACAATCTAAAAATAAAGATAAAAGGATGCTCATAGTGTAGAGCTTATTTGCTTGCCTATCTATCCTAATATAACCTATACATAATATACATTCATTTGGTGAAATCTCTTTTCCAAAACAGCCAGTCAAGCAGATGATTCCTTGAGGGATTTTGTTTCATCTCTTTCAGAGTGCTGAGAAAATTAAAATGCCACTTTCACCTTACTTGTTTTCAAATAGTAGTGCCTAAAAAGTTCTTGAAATTCTGTATCAAACTGCTCTTGACATGTTTTACTCCCTCTTCAAGTGCCTCTAACAAATCATCAAAGGGATCTTGAAACAATACTTGGCTTAGAGGATTTTGGAGATAACCTTGATCCAGGACTGCTTCTTCCTTCACTTAGCTGAGCTTAAAACTCATCCTCTTCCTCATGATCATCTAAACTAGTAGACCCATCATAGAGTGCAATGTTGTACTCTAGAAAATCTAATGTATTCTGAATGAATGGGCTGAATTTTGTGAGGAGGCCATCATGTTGATGAGTAGGAGCACTCCTTGGCAGTAAGTCTTCTTGTGAAGGCAGTTCAACAACTCTTATGTGATTATCATTTTCCAATTCTTCATCTATAATTTTAAATTCAATGGGACTTGGTGGCTATAATTATAAAGCTGAGGAGTATTTTGTGTCCCAAATGATTTCCTCATCCCTTTCAGGAAAAAGATTTTCATTAAGAACTAGCTCAAGAAACTCATTATCTTTCCCAACCTCATCATCAAAACTAAAAGACTGCTGATTTCCAATTATATGAAAATTATTTCTTAAGGACTGAAGTGAAGTAGGGAAAAGAGTCAAAGACTCCTTACTTACTTCTAAACTTTCAAGGATTTCCTCATCAGTGTCATAGATGACTTGTCTTGGTTGATTAATTTTTTTAAGCTGATGATACTGATCTTCTTCCCAAAAATCAACTACTGATTGCTCTGCAAGGTTAGTTTCTATTTGGAGAACATCATCATCAGACTGATCAAACTTTTGAGAATCATCAACATAAATAACATCACCAATCAAACATATTGGATTATTAGTTTGTTTTTATTTGAATTGATCTACAATTTCACTTTATGATTTATGGTAGACGGGATTGGTAGGAGAATGGACAGAAATGTCTTGTTCACATAAAGGCTTAGAATTTGGCTGCATGTTTAACATTTGATTTATTTCCTCTTCAGTTAAAAAAGGAGGCATTTTTCTCTTTCTTTGGATAGAAGTAAAATAGTTCCCTCTTTCCTGTGAAGGTTTATTTTGAGGTTGAATGTCTTTTTTAGCCTTATTTAGAAGGGATGATAAATCATCACTTGTGATTTTAGAGAGATCTGGTGGTTTTCCTTCTATTCCTGATTGATTTCTTCCTCGACTGACTATTCTTGGCTGTCATGATAGATGTTTTGAGAATGAAAATCATGAATTGCTGCTAAGAGATCTTCAGGATACAAATTATATAAATCATCACTATCTATAAGGTGTTGTATGATATCCTGAAATTGATCACAATAATTTTCAGCTAATGATAGATATGGACAATACCCTATATAGTGTTTATAAAATACCTTGTGGAAATCCTTTAAAGAAGACAAGATGCCTGGTTCTAGCCATTCATACCAATTTCTTGCATTACCTTCTAATGTTTCCATGAACATTTTCATAAGACAGTCCTCATGCCATTCAACTTTTAACCTCCATATATGTATATGAAACTTGATGAGATGTAACAAGGGGTAATCGATTTTTTCATCTTGAAATATAGGTAGGTTTTTTAACCAATTTATTTCAGGCATTTTGTGTGGGAATCTAGGGATATGATCCCTAATCCTTGGGGCATATCCTCGTTGTATTCTTGGATCCATGTTTGTAAATCATAAATGGTAACTAAATCTTTTCAACCAGTCTAGAGTTCTCTACCAGTGGAGTCTTTAGGTCTATTGAGAGTTGTAGAGTCACTAGGTGGAGGGTTTCAACTTTTCTATCCACCATCAACATGATTTGGATTTCTTAATGCATTCCCAAGGAAGTTTATGAGAGCTAGTGGGGTCAACAGGGCTACTGAAGACTAGTGGATTTTCCAGGTGGATGATGTTTACTATTTTAAGGTTGTTCTTATTGTCCACCATCAACAACTAAATACCAATCTAAGGATGTTAGTGAGTTTTTTGAGATCTAAGGAATACTTAGTTTGTCACTAACTCAGAATGTCCCACCGTGATCGCCAAAATGTTGGGGTCCTGTGATTTGGCTGATTAGCAAACCAAATGACAAGGCAACATTCAAACCAAGCTTTAGAGCTCTAGGATATAGCCCTCCTAGTCTCAGAGAAGGATCTCTCAATGTGTGCAAAGATATGTCTTGTTTATTGATTAGGGTTGATTTTATGCTAGATGTTAAGTGCAATGTATTTTGATTGTTTCTGGTTGGGTATGATACTTTGATAGCTTTTTAGATAGGAAACATGGAAGATTGTTAACTCATTGGGCAATGGAGTCAAACAAGGTCATGAATGAGTGCTTCAATAGTGTCAAGAGAATTTGCAGGGAAATTTAACTTAGTTGGTGGATCTTTAAGGTTGTGAAGGATCATGAGATGGACATTAAATATTGAGAACAACAAACTAATAAAGGGCTAAAACTGAATCCTTTATATACTTGTAAACTGAGGGAGTTACAAAATTGATAAGAACAGCAAGCGAATCAAAGGCATAAACATAACCTAATCCATTTGATTTCAGATTGAAAACAAATAATTAATCAAGACAAACATTCAGATAAAAACTTAGAAAGATAAGAAACTTATCCAAATTTCAGAGCTTTTATCATCTAGAGCAGAAAAACATTTAAGATACATGAGTAACTATAACCATAGAAGGAGAGAAAACTCTAACATCCAAAGTTACAGCTATAAGGTTTCCTTAAAAAAATTTTAGCTAAGTAAAGGCAAAGAGCATGATTTTAAACAGACTTCTTTGACAAACCTAGACAAATCTGCTTTAAAGAGATGATTCCAAGGACAGAATATTTTAGTGGAAACAATATGTAGGGCTATCCATAAATCATAATTGATGCTAACTGATCTAATTTATTCAAGAAATGGACTCGCTAAGAACTTTTTAGAGAGCAATAAATGATTTCTCTAATGTATCTTAGCAGAAGAAAATGTTAAGGCAGTGAAGGACAAACAGATTTAAGGTGCCATTAGAAAACATTTCTTAATCTAAATTCTTTGTCCTACTGCAACATAGCAAGATGGAAAACATAATGGGAAACTAAAAAACATAAACAAAAGAAAAATTCACCATCAACCAAGCCTATTGATCACGCAAACAATCCTTCTCCATCAACAAGCAAATCAGATCATGCATGAGTTCCAAGACATCAATTTCTCTTCAAGAGCTTCAAAGGACTATGTATTATTCCAACATCAGTCATCAAAATCCAACATTTACAATGAGTTCCAATGTAGTATTTATACTGCAAATGAGGAGGTGAAACTCGTCTAGGGTTCAAAATGTTATTAATTACAGAGTAAATGTATTCCTAGCCTTGAAAACCATGCAAGGCATAAGGAAAGAACATGTGTGCAACTACTTCTCTGTTTAATAACTCTGTCTTAACTTCTTCAGGAAAGATAGCTGAAAAGTTTGAATTTGAGGCCTATATTTATCTTCACATTAAATACCTTTACAAATTTAAAACATATTATATTTGTATAATAACTGTCAATTTGCCTTCACAAAAGAAAGTAGGCCACAGGTGGTAGCTTGGATATTTTGGCTGAATAACTGCCTATGTTTGGTTTATTCGAGGCTTCTTTTAGCCTAAGTTTCCTTTATTTCATCATTAAATTGTGCCTGTAGGCCTTTTAGCCTTGATCTTCTTTTAATTAATCTGATTTTATTGGCCTTCTTCTTTTCTGCTTTAAACAACTTCTTTTATCCTGGATCCTTTATCTTTCGACATTTAGCCTTTAATCGCTTATTTTAAAGGGCTAATATTTTTATCTTTATCCTTTTAATTCTATGATTAAGCTTTAATCCTCCATTCTTCCTCATTTCTTCCACTACCTTCCTTTCATGTATTCGAGGCTTTTTAGGCCTAACTTACCTTAATTTAATCATTAAAAGTGTGTCTAAGGCCTAATCTGTTTAGCCTTCATAATCCATTATATTGAATTAATCTCCTTTCATACTTCTTTAAACTTCTTTTCATCCTTTGTTAATTGTGTTTTCAACCATTCTAATATTCATTTGAGCTTTAACCTCTGTCTTTTCTCTTTGATCTTTACTGACTTTCTTTAACTCGTTTGTGTACAGGTCTTCTGCACTGGAGGGTTGAGTAAAATAGTCAATGTTCATGAGACATAGACTCAGTCCTGAAAATTAGACCCTTTGATCTCCCCTTTCCTTCATTATGTTGGCTTTGCAGATTGTCATCCTTGGCCTCCTCTATTGACAAATAGCTGTGGGAGGGCCTGCAAATCGGCTGGTGGCCATTTTAAAACTGCACAAAACATCAATTAATTATATGAACCTGCGATGGGGGAATCTTAACTACTAACAGAGGCTTAGGGGTTTAAAGAGAAATGCAAAGGAAGAGGATGAGCAGGGGAAGGTTTCCAGAGGTGGAACCAGGTGGGAGGAGGGAAATATTTGAATTTTGGCGCGAAATGGGGATGGGTGGTTTTGTGCTAAACTGGGTGGTTTTCATGCAGTCAATGAGCGGTAAGTGGTTTTTTCCCATACGAGCACGATTCCATTCAGCTTTGGACGCGTGTCATGGGAAAAACTACCCATTTCGTGTGGAAATGGGTTATTAAACCCTGACATAAAAATCCGCGTGATATTCGCTGTGAACTGTTGGATCTGGGTGTTTGGTCAATTTAGCGTCCTAAATTGCTAACATAAATTATCAACCAGGGATTCGTAAGCTGACGAAGTGTGGCGCACTATATGTGCAAGATAACCTATCTCTTACTTTTTGTCGTTTTTGGATTTTATTGATCTTGGTTGGTTTCCTAATGTGAGATGGAAATTCTAAAAGACAAGTATGGTTATGATTGTTCAAGGCAATGATATCCTTTATAATGATTTACCAACTTCAAACTTCAAAAGGAATTTGAAACATACAATGACAAAA
Source organism: Pinus albicaulis (assembly GCA_034641835.2). Lineage (NCBI taxonomy): Eukaryota > Viridiplantae > Streptophyta > Pinopsida > Pinales > Pinaceae > Pinus > Pinus albicaulis. The sequence goes on from JAXQQM020066287.1 coordinate 16,417, forward strand.
CTTGAAAGGAAATGAAAGTGTGCTGCTAGCCTAATAAATCAAACATTGAACTATTGATCATGAAAACCAAACTATCCTTGCTGCTGTCTAAACACAAAAGAAACTATGCTTAAAGAAATCCAAGAATTGCAACAAAGTAAATCTAAATCAAATTACATCAACTTATATTTTGATCCCTCGCCATTAGTCCAGCTATGGCTTTCGGAGGTAACCATAAACAACTTGAGCAACCTGATATCTAGTTTGCAGAAAAAGAAACTAATATCAAACTACACACTCATACTTCAATCCCTCACCATTAGTCCAGCTATGGCTTTCGGATGTAACTGAAAATGACATGAGCAATTTAATATTTCTAACTTGCAGAAAGTAAACTAATATCAAACTACACACTCATACTTCAATCCCTCACCATTAGTCCAGCTATGGCTTTCGGAGGTAACTGAAAATGACATGAGAAATTTAATATTTCTAACTTGCATAAAGTAAACTAATATCAAACTACACACTCATACTTTAATCCCTCACCATTATTCCAGCTATGGCTTTCGGAGGTAACTGAAAATGACATGAGAAATTTAATATTTCTAACTTGCAGAAAGTAAACTAATATCAAACTACACACTCATACTTCAATCCCTCACCATTAGTCCAGCTATGGCTTTCGGAGGTAACTGAAAATGACATGAGTAATTTAATATCTAATCTAACTAATAAAGTAAATGTACAAAACTGAAATAAACAAACAGTGCTGGAATTAAACAAAAACTAAGAAAAGTAAATTAGCAGAAGGACAAGATGGATTCCATGTCATTAGTCATTATAAAACTATGTGCAAATGCCCGGGCTGCCATGAAAAATTATGCTAAAAGCTATGATTTCAGAAAGCAATCTAAGTAAGGAAATATGACAAAACAGAATTGAAAACAACTTATCTAGAAAACATGTAAAACCTCCTTGAATAGCAGGGGCCCTCTACTACCAATTTGGTGTAATCCTTCTTCAGCTCCTTAAAATTGTAATCAAAACACCATCAAAGAACTTCTTTATTGAAAAACTTCACAAATCTACATCCCATTCCATCTTTAAGCTTTGTTACAAATCTACTTCTTCATTACTTCCTCATTACCTATGATAGGAGAAAGCTTCTCCTATTTATACAAAATATGAGGAGTCATCTCATTAATGAGAGTCCATGAATCTCTCCCTCCATCTCTAGAGTTACAATCAAAATAGGAAATGATAAGACACATGTCTTTCTAGAGTTTCAACACAACTAAGAGATGAGACACATATCCTCTTAGAGTTTCAATACAACAAGGAAGTGAGACACATATCCTCTTGATCCCATAATATTCTCCAACCAAATTCGAATTTGGCCTTAGAGTGCCACATAAAGGTCTTCTAGAAGTCTCCTTTTGACCTACACATGTCACAAAACTCATAACACATATATAGATATATGAAACTATGTTAATTTTCTAGTTTCTAATCATAAATTCACTTAAAACACATAAAATAAATAACTTTGGAAAACAAGGATCCTAACCCATATATTTATGAAAATGGTTACTTGATGTAGGGTTTTAGGTCAAATGGCTATGAAATAAGAGCTAAATGGTTATGACATAATGGAAATATGTATGAATATGGAGAAAACTTTTGAGACTCAACATACCCCCCAACTGAAGTTGTTGCATGTCCTCATGCAACTATTGCAATGATTCATTTGTCCATGAGTTGATCTTTTATGAGTTTTGACTCATATATATTCATTCCAAACTTTGCTTCTTGATATTTTCCTTTTTGGCAAAGTATAATACATTTGATTGCAACATTTTTTATTTTTATTTTCAATGGTTGGTTCTTGTGTGACAACCATTTTTTTTTTTTTTTGAAGCATTGGTTCTTGTGTAACAATGCTTTATTTTCTTTGTTGCATCAAAGTTCATGAAAACATTTAGAATCAATTTCTTCATCAATGAATTGATCATTTGCAAGGCATATAATATTTTGGATCATGTTGCAACAATAGTTGGTTGGGAAGTATATGTGGGTGGAAATGAAATGAAAATATGTGATATTGTATGACATGTGGATATGAAATGATGTCCCTTCCCCCCAACTAAAGATATGACAATGTGAAAAAGGGAGTGAGGAATTTTTCCAAAGTTACAATTTTAGCATTCTAATGAATTACATGACTAAAAATTAGAAAACAACATACTTTCACTTACCTTAAATGTGGATGAGTTGTGTATGTGTGGTGGCTGCAAAATTCTGATCATATTCTTCTTCAAGTGGCTGAACAAGAGGAGTCATGGATAAAGAGATAAGATGACTTTTTATTGCTTCTACTAAAACTTGTTGAATCTGCTCCAAAATGCTGAAAATAATAGTCTTCATGTCTTTAAAACTCATTGGCATAATTCCTACTATGTGAAAAGATGTTCTGATGTCGAACATAGTAGGAAATTGTTGACTTAGTGGCCATTAATGGATGCCACTAGTCAACACGAGAACTCTCACCATTGATGACAATGAGAATCAAGATGCCCAAACACATCTTGCTAGGTACAAATGATTTTTGCTGATGTCGAGTCACCTAGAAGATCTGACAAACAAGAGACATTAATGTATTCCCATTGTTTGTCAGCATGAGAACTTGCCATTAAGGCATGCAAGCCTCAAGGTGTTTTTACAAAGAACTTAGACTCAAAGGACCATGGACTCAATAATTTGCATTGAAGCAGGGCTTATTTGCGGAATGAAAATGACAAGAAATGGAAGATGAAAATGGAAGATGGCAATGGAGAGTAGAAATGGCAATGGGAAATAAGCATGTGAATGAGCCTCTTGCTTTTATTTGTGGGTTATGAATGGACAAAAATAAATGGAAAGTGGATGTGAATGTAAATGGAAAATATGAAGTGAAATGAGGTGAATGGTTTATTATGAGGTATGGATGTGATGGAGACAATAGTATCTGAAAGTTTTCAAGTGTTTGGATCTGATTTTGCATCAGCATATTTCCTCTTTGTTGCTGATCATCCTCTTATGAAACAAATTGGTCTCTTAGAGAGACACCATTCTCTTGTAGTTATTTGTCTTTCCTCCTGGAACCTGCAAAAAAAACTAATACTTCTTCTGCAATGGAATGTAAGATTATCAAAGGGAGAGAGGTGATCAATCTCTCTAGTTATGATATTTACACACAAAACTAAGAATTTTTATTAATGAAACAAGTTCTCAAAGGAAAAATCAAAAGAATTTATACATGTTTTGGAATTAGTGCCTCAAGTTGAATGTAGCTTCTTTTCAGCAATTTATTTCATTATTTTCCATTTCAAACTCTAATGATGGATTTCTCATTGTGTAGATCTTGTTGAGACCTTTCCAACGATACTTAAATCATCAAAATCTGATTTTGTATGAGAAAGTTAGGCTGATTTGAACAATGAGGTTTTTTAGTTGCGGAATTGGAGAACAGCTGCGGAATTGGACTTTAGCTGCGGAATTGGACTTTAGCTGCAGAATGTCGACGGTTTCTGTAGCTAAAAATCTTGAATAAAAAGTTAGCCATTCATCTTTCATCATCAGTCCAAAATTAATCAATACCTTCAGAAAAGTGAGCAAATAACTTATTCATTTCATTGATTCATTTTTTTTTTATTTTTTTTAATCAAAACAAATTTGAAAAAGAGAAATGCAATTTTTTTATTTTATTTTTTAACAAATAATACTAAATAAAGCAAACTCAGATACATTGACCAATCGTGACCTTGCAATGACCATAGAATGGTAAGTGAAGATCACATAAGGTGAAAAATAATATATTGGTAAGCATTGAAGAACATAAAAGGGCATGATCGCTATTTCAAAATAAAATCTTTCATCTCAAATTTTAGCCATGTTTTCATCAGAACGACTTATACGAGCAAACTGAGTACGTAACAACATTCTCATTACTTTATTTTAGGCTGTCCTTGGAAGAGAAGGAAGAAAAGTAACGTAACTTACCTTGAACAAAGGATTCGATTTTTGTTGTAAAGCTAAGTTGAAAGCTAGTTTCATCTCTTCAAAATTTTATTTTTGTATCTGTTTGATTCTTGAGGACTATCACAATCAGTAACCGTTCAGTTCCACCCCGCTTAGTTGGAATTCCAATTGCAGCAGTTGCCATTACAGACACGTTCAATCTCAATTGAGCTTACCTTTATGCTACTAAGGTTCATTGTGTCATCTGCACGACCATGTGCTTGATAATATCCTCCTGTAGTTTGCTCAATTCATCCCCATGCCCTCTTAATGTCTTTCCATAGTGATGTGGCATCCCTTTGAAATAAACATCATAATGGTTGGTGTTTAATAATGTCGTTGAAGCACCAAAAATTGCTGGGCAGATGATAAAGGAGATGTGAAATCCAACATTCAGAAAACGAAATTGAATTGAATTCAAAAATGAGTGGAATGTGGATTGAATGCCATGATAAGAGTTTGATTTTGATCAGAATTCTTCTTCCTAGAAATCAGGAAACCGAATTATCAATGCAGAGTGCCGTTTTCAAATTCTTCACTCAGAAAAAATCGTTTTTCCTCACGCGGCAGGCAAAAATGGCCTTCAAAGAACCGAGAATTTCTCCCAGACCGCCACGAATTTCTTAAAACGGTTTCTGGGTTATCTAATTGACCACGTTAGCGAAAAAACCCATGTCGTGGATTTTCAAAATTCTTCCTCAATCGTTCATAAAATGCGTTTCAAATTGACGTGTCAAAAACAGTTCGCGTTTTTCTGGGTTCTGCCTCAGCAACAAAAATCGTTTTCTTCAGAACGTGGTTCAAAATTGCGTTTCCTGTGCATCTTGTTTTCATCCCTGGACTGTTCAGAAGCACAATTCCCCCCTTTCATCTACAGGAATGGACAAAAAAAATGCTCTGAAGGTTAATCTCACATTCACGGGCAGGCTTTTGAAAGCAGTTCAGTGGTGAAGAATGGTTGCTGAAGAACACTTTGGGTATCATCTGCACTTAAAGCTAGATGTGTGTCTTTGTTTTCTTTTTCTGATCTGTCATCGCTATTTGACACTGTATTACAGTTAAAGAAGGCCGCTCTTCTTGAAACAACGAGTGGCTGCAAAGCTTTGGTCATTGAACTATCAATGCATATAAATTGTGCCATTCCTATATAAATGTGCATGATATCTTTGAGTAGCAGTTTTGGAACGGGGATCTTTCTGAAGGGCACGGGTGCTAGAGTCACTTAACACTTCATCACTGATTCCTTCACTAATTTCTGAATGCAGTACAAAGCAGCGCAGCTGATATGCACGCAAATGAAATCCATGGAGTGAGCTATGGCTTTGTTTATTGATTTGTTTTGTTTTTGTTTTTGTTTTTTTTTTTTTAATTTGTTTTTGTTAATAAAACTATATGTTATATTTTTAAAAATTAAAAATACACATATATATTTTACTAAGCAAAATGCTTTTTTATTTATTTATTTGTTTTTATTTTTATTGATTTTTTTTTTTTTAAATGATTTGTTATTAAAATTATATATATATTTTCAAAAATAAAAATATACATATATATCTTAGTAACAAAACAATTTAAGTTTTTTTTATTTTTATTTTTATTTATTTTTATTTTTTTTAATTGATTTGTTTAATAAAATTATGTATGTTATATTTTCAAAAATTTAAAAATACACATATATATTCATTAAACAAAACAATTTATTGAAATCAAAGTTTTTCATGAAAACAATTTTTTTTTTTAAATTGTTGAATCAATTGAAATGATGAAGTTTTATTTTGTCTCCTTTTTTTTTCACATAACAATTCTTTTTCTGATCCTCCAGATCACACAAAGTGCAAGAGGAGAGCATACTCAAGAATTATTAATTTTTTTTACATAACAATCCTTTTTCTGATCCTCCAGATCACACAAAGTGCAGGAGGAGAGCATACTCAAGAATTATTAATTTTTTTAGATGTAAGAAATAAGGCTACCTAGTTACACTTCCCCGGCAACGGCGCCAAAATGTTTGGTCAATTTAGTGTGTCCTAAATTTCTAACATAAATTATCAACCAGGGATTCGTAAACTGACGAAGTGTGGCGCACTATATGTGCAAGATAACCTATCTCTTACTTTTTGTCGTTTTTGGATTTTTATTGATCTTGGTTGGTTTCCTAATGTGAGATGGAAATTCTAAAAGACAAGTATGGTTATGAATATTCAAAGCAATGATGTCCTTTATAATGATTTACCAAACTTCAAACTTCAAAAGGATTTTGAAACATACAATGACAAAATTAAAAGGAAATGAAAATGTGTCACTATTCTAATTAAACAAATAATGAACTATTGATCATGAAAACCATTATCCTTGCTGCTGTCCAAATACAAAAGAAACTATGCTTAAAGAAATCCAAGAATTGCAACAAAGTAAATCTAAATCAAATTACATCAACTTATATTTTGATCCCTCACCATTAGTCCAGCTATGGCTTTCGGAGGTAACCATAAACGACTTGAGCAATCTGATATCTAATTTGCAGAAAAAGAAACTAATATCAAACTACACACTCATACTTCAATCCCTCACCATCAGTCCAGCTGTGGCTTTCGGAGGTAACTGAAAATGACATGAGCAATTTAATATATCTAACTTGCAGAAAGTAAACTAATATCAAACTACACACTCATACTTCAATCCCTCACCATCAGTCCAGCTATGGCTTTTGGAGGTAACTGAAAATGACATGAGCAATTTAATATATCTAACTTGCAGAAAGTAAACTAATATCAAACTACACACTCATACTTCAATCCCTCACCATCAGTCCAGCTGTGGCTTTCGGAGGTAACTGAAAATGACATAAGCAATTTAATATATCTAACTTGCAGAAAGTAAACTAATATCAAACTACACACTCATACTTCAATCCCTCACCATCAGTCCAGCTGTGGCTTTCGGAGGTAACTGAAAATGACATGAGCAATTTAATATATCTAAATCTTAATACTAAAACAAATGTGCAAGACTGAAATAAACAAAGCATTACTAGAATTAAACAAAAACTAAGAAAAAGAAATCAACAGAAGGACAATATTGATTCCATGTCATTAGTCATAAAAAGATGTGCAAATGCCTGGGCTGCCATGAAAAATTATGCTAAAAGCTATGATTTCAGAAAACAATCTAAGTAAGGAAATATGACAAAAAAAAATTGAAAGCAACTTATCTAGAAAACATGCAAAACCTCCTTGAATAGCAGGGGCCCTCTGCTACCAATTTGGTGTAATCCTTCTTCAGCTCCTTAAAATTGTAATCAAAACACCATCAAGGAACTTCTTTATTGAAAAAATTCACAAATCTACATCCCATTCCATCTTAAGCTTTGTTACAAATCTACTTCCTCATTACTTCCTCATTACCTATGATAGGAGAAAGCTTCTCCTATTTATACAAAATATGAGGAGTCATCTCATTAATGGGAGTCCATGAATCTCTCCCTCCATCTCTAGAGTTACAATCACAATAGGAAATGATAAGACACATGTCTTTCTAGAGTTTCAACACAACTAAGAAATGAGACACATATCCTCTTAGAGTTTCAATACAACAAGGAAATGAGACACATCCTCTTGATCCCATGATCTTCTCCAACCAAATTCGAATTTGTCCTTAGAGTGCCACGTAAGGGTCTTCTAGAAGTCTCCTTTTTGACCTACACATGTCACAAAACTCATAACACATATATAGATATATGAAACTATGTTAATTTTCTAGTTTCTAATCATAAATTCACTTTAAATACATAAAATAAATAACTTTGGAAAATAAGGATCCTACTTGCTACTCAAAATGTTGCTAAAAAAAGATGTAGGGCAGAACGTGTCATTCAAAAAGAAGGTTGTACACCAACCATGAAATATCCATCTGGAATATTCGATATACCTTGGGAAACAAACATGTAGTAGTGCACCTTAGAAAGGTGTCAACATCTTCATGCAAAATTGAAGACAGATCTAATGGATTTGACTCTACCTACTGAGAGTCGACAAAGCTTGGAAATAATTACACACTCTTTAAGCGAACTAGTATATGTGTACCTAAAGCTTGGGCCAACCACTAATACTCGTGTAGAAGTGATGAGAAAAAGAAAGGAAACAGTGATGGGTCCTGATAAATGGGAGGTTATTAAACAAAGAGTTACATCAGAAATGGCCAAGTCTATGTTTAATTTCAAATAAGGGCAGAAAATAAAGATGATTAAGGTGAAATATATCAAGAACCCTCATATAGCTCACTATTTGTATGATAGACACCTTGTGGCCTATGGAAGACTCCCATGGAATGACTAGGTTTCGCTTTATTTTGAAAAATTATTTTATGCAGAATTATTTTTGCAAATGAAACCCAATTACAATGACCTTCCCTCTAAATTTCTTGGTCCTGGGAAAGGTTGATTGTATGACCGTAGGGGCGCTAGGCGTGATGTTGAGTTGCCTCGCCCTTAACCACCATTGGTTAGTCGACATCTTCATGTCGAAACTTTGTGGTCAGAGATGGATCCCACTTCTGAAATTAGTCGAGAAGCAAGGGATTCCATCATTAACAATGTTCACAGTGGATTGGGTGGAGTCGATGTTTGTCTGAATCGAAAAATAGCACATGATAATTCACGGGCTAATTTTGTGTATTATACAGATGAAGAGATTGACAACACGAGTGTTGAATATTTAAAAAAATATGCAAAGAATTGTTGCAATGGTTGGCAAAACGCAATTGTTCGTGAGCAAGAGGGCATGGGAACGTTATGTGTTAATGGTTAGAGTGATTATTTTAGTACATGTACAATTTTTAATAAATTCATATATATACATACATTTATTTGTATACATTAATCTAACAAAAATGTATCATTATATGTTAACACCATTTGCAGTTGCCACACCTAAGGAGTGAAGAAAATTTTAATATCATGGTCACAGCCTCCAGTTTAAACAATCAAGAAGGATCCCACCATGAATCATACAATCAAGGTAGTTCTCACCATAAAGATATGTTCGCAAACGTTAGTGTTTTTTAAGTGAACACATGATGATTTGTACAATTATTTTTTATCTATTATTATATATATTGAAACATGATGAGATATTTTTAAAATAAATAATTGTGCACACATGTACATGTATATATATAATAAAATGTTTTAACACATTTCGATTCCGTCCAATGCTTTTGGGATGCCGGTACCTTCTTCTTCCTTGGGAGATGTGCCAGATGTGCTAGATGCACCATCACAAGTATAAAAAAACTTTCACTTTTAAATATGTTTTTAATTTATATATTCGACCTCAAAAAGTTCCATTAAAAAAAGAAATATATATAGATCTTGAGTTATTTTAAATTTTTTGAATTTTGGGTTTTTGAAGATTTTCTTTTCGAGCCACTCTTACGAGATGTGCCAAATCCACCATCACAAGTATTCAATTTTCACTTAAAATTTTATATGTTTTTAATTTATAAGTTATAAATTGAAGTTTAAAAGTTTTATTATAAATTGAGATCTAGAGATCTTGAGTTATTTTAAATTTTCAAAATTTTAGGTTTTTGGAGATTTTCTTTTGGAGACTCTCTTAGGAGATGTGCCAAGTGCACCAGCACAAGTATTCAATTTTTTACTTAAATATATATGTTTTTAATTTACAAGATATAAATTGAAGTTCAAAATTTTTATTAGAAATTGAGATCTAGATCTTGAGTTATTTTATGCTTAAATACATTTTTTGAATTTTAAGTTCCTATAGAGGATTTCTTTTCTCCACAGACTTTAGAGATGGATATAGCAACATCCACAACATTTCAACCATTTGAGCAAGTTGTCTAACATTTTTTTTCAATATTATTGAAAATAATTTTATATATATGCATTTTAATTTGAAAATTTTTAATAATGTTTGTACAAATTGTGTACAGGTTCCCCATGCTTCTGATGCTTCTGCTTCGTAGGACAGCTCAAGGATCATGAATTTGATGGGAGAGACACTACATCCATCTATTTTTCATGAATAGATAAATAGTTTTAAATTTACTTTTTTATTTATTATAGTGTTATCTTGATGCCGTCATATATAACTTGATATTTGTGAGATACAAATTTTGAACATATTTTATGTGAACAACATTAGGTACATGTGAAGGTGATATAATGTTTTATTTTATTGGATAGTTGAAATACATTTGGCATGTGAATTAATGTTGTGATCTATAATGTTTTGTTTCCAAAACTCAAGTTTTGGATGGTTGAACTACATTTGGCATGTTAAGTAATGTTGTGTTATAATTTGTTTTATTTTTAAAACTGCAGTTTTGGATGGTTGAACTACATTTGGCATGTGAAGTAATGTTGTGTTATAATTTGTTTTGTTTTTAAAACTTAAGTTTTGGATGGTTGAACTACATTTGGCATGTAAAGTATTGTTGTGTTATAATTTGTTTTGTTTTTAAAACTTAAGTTTTGGATGGTTGAACTACATTTGGCATGTGAAGTAATGTTTTGTTATAATTTGTTTTGATTTTAAAACTTAAATTTTGGATAGTTGAACTACATTTGGCATGTGAATTAATGTTGTGTTTTAATTTGTTTTTTTTTTAAACTTAAGTTTTGGATGGTTGAACTACATTTTGCATGTAAAGTAATGTTGTGTTATAATCTGTTTTGCTTTAAAAACTCAAGTTTTTTGTTTTTAAACCTTAAGTTTTGGATAGTTGAACTACATTTGGCATGTGATTGCATGATATAATGTTTTGTTTTATTGGATAGTTGAACGACATTTGGCATCTGAAGTAATGTTGTTATATAATGTTTTATTTTTAAAACTCAAATTTTCGATGGTTGAACTACATTTGGCATGTGATTATGATATAATGTTTTGTTTTTAAAATTCAAGTTATTGTTTTCCGAACAAAAAAAAGTTCACATGAATATATGTACATAGAAATGATTTAAGTACATGTTTAAATATATATGTTAAAATGATTGAAGTACAATACATATCAACATATATATATATATATATATATATATATATATATATATATATATATATATATATATATATATATATATATATATATATATAAACAATCATAAGATTGATTACTTGCATTCTAGAAAATATATATTATCTAGTAGTTGCAACAATTTTCATCAATGCAAATAGAAAATCTACTTTCAGTGAATTGCATTCCAGAACATATATATCTAATACGTGCAACATTTTTCATCAACACACAAAAAAACTACTTTGAGTTAATTGCATTCTAGAACATATATATCTAGTACTTGCAACATTTTTCATCAATGCAAATAGAAAACCTACTTTCAGTGAATTTCATTGTAGAACATATATATCTAGTACGTGAAACATTTTTCATCAATGTGCACATAGTAAAACTACTTTCAGTTAATTGCATTATATATATATCCAATACGTGCAACATTTTTCATCAATGCACATAGAAAAGTTGTACTTTGAGTTGATACTAGTGTGCATGTGCCAAAACAATGTACATGTTCAAACACTTGCACAGATAACATAACAAGGTAGTTCAATTTTTAATTGAGTTCTAGAAGTTATAAAACATGAATCCAAAGAGAATAAATTGTTGGGAAGTTCAATCAAAAAATCCCAATGGAATGCAATCTTCAATGATCCGTTCATGATCAGATTTTGACATTTTCCATTTCTTAATTTTCGTTTTTTTCTTTGATTGAACCTCTATCAACTTTAAGCGAGCTGCACACACCAAGTGATTATATTAACAACTTATGACATTAGGTTTATATTCTTCAAAGAAAACAAAATCCCAAGTTTGATTAATTTTTCTGAAAAAATAGCCTTTGAGTATAATAGATCCTCTATCATATGGAAACCTGTGATTGTTATAGTTTTGAAATAATTTCATCTTTCATTCAGTGCAACGCATCAAATAATACTTCACATTTTCATTGTTGTTAGTAGGTGCAATTACAGCAAAAACATCTCCTGCACAATAAAACAAACTTATGTATTTAAATATAGATCATAATTAACATGAAAAATTAACTTTAAAATAATTTTAGTGTCTATTTATATATCTCTATCATTTGAAATAAATTCAAATGTCACCTTCTCTAACAATATTAGAAACTCGATCACCATCAGCTGATATTGTAGTCTCCTCTCATTGCATTTCTTCAGACAATGTGACGAACATTTTCCCCTTTTTATTTAGCTCTGTATGTTTCCAATATTTTACATACATTTTGTTTTCACAAACATCATTGGATTTTGTGTTGTCTATGAAACATGACAAAAACAAGAATATTTTCTTTTATCCAATGCAAACACATTTGTGGAAAAATTTGTTATAATTGAATGCAATTTTCGAGTCCCTTTTATTGTTTCAATGTCATTTCCAATCGATCTATCTCCATCTTCGACCCCAAAATGCCAAAAAAAACTATATATGGAAAATTAAAAGAAGAATGTAATTGTGATATCGAAATACGATCAAGCATAATCATTGTGATAAATGTACACTATTTAAAATTGGATATCCAATAAAAAATAAATTGAACGTACCTTTGCACTTCCCTTCATCGGTTAGTCTCATGGCTTAGTGCAACGATTCACCATTAAACAACTTCTTTAGCGTCCATAGGCCGGTTTGCAGAGGGGTTCATTTGACATCTTCAAAGTTCTCGTTTTATGCATGCCCCTGCACCATCATGTTCTCCTTTTCCATGGCCAGTCTAAAAAAAAATTCCAACAATGTTTAATGTTGGTTTCCTTATGAAGACAACACAACCAAAAGAATGATCATGAAGATTTGAATTAACTTGCGCATCCATCTGACCATATCCAATGTGCATTGATTTTGTTTTCACGATTTTTCAAGGAGTCATAAATCTTTCCAAAATAGTGTTGTACAAAATATGTAACATGTGTACGATTGTCACTGATATAAAAGTGATTTTCTTCAATAACATGTTGATTTTCACTGGTGCTTTCTATATGATCGACATTTTGTTCGGCATGTCTATATATAATATGGACGACCATGGATACTTGGTCAGAATGATAGTATTCACTCTGAATTTATTTTTTGTGGAACATATGTGTAGTTTTTGCAAAATCAATCACTGACAAAAAGGTGCCTGGTGGAAAAAATTCATGGGATTTTTTGAATTGCAAGTCTTGTCATTGAGCTCTATGGGAATGCTTGGTGTATTTATAAATTTCTGCCTCAAACTTTCTCAAAAAATCTATCAAAAAAATTTCTTCTTGTTGTAATTCAATTATTTTATCACTATTTGAACCTTGAATCGATGTATGGATATATTCATATCTCTTCCATTTCACTTTCAAGTTGGACAATGATGGATCATTTATATCAGTACAATATTTGTTTTTAAATTCAGTCACATCGCATTTTTTACCACCAACACATTTCTTTACGTAAAATAATTCATGGCTTTCTCTTCCACATATAATTTGAGCTATGAAATCATGGATAGTGGAAGGAGGAGGTGAATCTTTCCAAAATGTTCTACCAAAATTAAGGAATGTGTCATAATATAACTGAAATTCCACATGATAATGACAACAACAAGTGTCGCGTATGGTGATAGGTTTTACATACCATGGTTTTTTGTTGAACAAAAGCACTGATTGAGACATGAATTTCACATTTCTCTTCTTTGAACTTGTTGAAAAACTCTATTTGAGTGGTGTTCAATAAATGTTTTTCATGTTCTTCGTACTGATTTCATGCTATTCTTCTTCACATCACATCCCTTGCATTTGGCAAAACATGTGAATTTTTCTTCCAATATTCATATCTTGTTTTTTTAACATTTTCTCCAAGTCTATCTTTGTATGTTTGCCTACAAATAGCTCTCCAACAAGCTCGTTTATCATTTACATCTATTTGCAACCGAAATTTCGGATGCTTGTGTAAATTTTTTCGTGAGGTTCCTAATGCTCATGCCATAGATTTTACCAAGTGATTCTCTTTAGTACTTGATGAAACCACTACCATATGTATTTCTCTAGGTAAAATTGAAACATTTTTTTGTCTAGATATTCTAATTGAATTATAGCACTATTTATATTTTGTATCACATTTTCCTTTATATTTTTTTATCATTTGTTGATTTTCGATTACCCAATAAATTCATAGCTTGTTTTAATTTCCTTAATGATAGGAGACCTTTCAACATTTTGGCTTGAAATGTCACATTTTCCTTTATGAAGTACATATCAAAAATGTGTTTAACATGATATCGTATAACATGGTTAGCTCTTTTATCTCCATATGTGTGAATGTCAACATTTTCTAACATCTCATTATAGACATTGATTTCATCTGTACATATTGGAATGAATAGTACATAATATATTTAAATATTCAATAAATAACTAAATTAATAAATATGTATAATTTCAATAGTACGAGCATGCACATAATAATAAATAACATATATTACTCTAATCCTATATCAAAAAGATTGCACTATGGTAATATTTTTGTTGTGCTATGCCTAATAAAGGAATCAAAGAGACTATATCTTTAACCAGGTGTAATGAGAAAGCTATGATAATACACTAAGTGAATCAATACATCCTCATGAATTGGTACATGTTCATAAAAATTAGGACCAAACAAAGTATTTCTCTAAGTGTGTCATCGAGTGTTGTCATTGTGACAACGACCCTCCAAAAAATTTTCCTTAGTAAAATTTCAAGCCTAGATGAACTATCATTTCAACGTAGCTTATCGTTTCAAGTGCCGACTATCCTTGTAATGTTCCTAAGTGTCATTTTTCCTCTGTCAAAGTTTTCTAAGTGTCATCATATTATCTTTAGGATCAGTTGTGTCATATTTATAAAGAAAGGAATAGCACTAGATTTACTTGACTTAGTAATTAACCTCTTTTAATCAATGTGCCTTAACAAAAAAAAGTGAGAAAGCACAATTTTTTCCAATAAAGGACACATGTTCCTAATGTAACAGCCACAAAATCCACCATTGGTTAGAACTACACACTTTGTAAGCATAAGCGCATTTTTAAATCATAGTGGAGCACACTTCCTTCAATCATTGGAGCGCACTCCTAGTCCACAAGTACGATGCACTCCTTGTGATTACTGAGTGTGCCCTAGTGATCCTTAGTTCCAATGAAGTACTTTTTTTCTGTGATCGTGCCTTCTTGTTTCTGTAGAATGTTCACATCCTTGTTTGCATGGTGAGCACACTTCTAGACAGTAGGAGTCAACTTCACTTGAAATAACTAAGCCACTTCTCACTCGAAAAGTGGTAAGCATGCATGATCATCCTTTACATGTAGATTTTATTTTTAAATAAGAACAACCCATCACCCATCCTCACAATCATTTTTCAATCTATGTTGAGTGTTGGGTATGTGTTATATTCTTTCCATGATTAGTCACATGCACCGGGGAGCGGGGAGGCGATAGTTCCCCATGTACGTTGCGCAGGGTGCAGCGGGGGGTCTTGGGGGGGGGAACCCCCCTGTCTAGGGGTTCATAACGAGCGGATAGCCCCCTATGCGGGGTCTTGAGGAGCACCCTGGGAAAAAAAATTCTCCTTTTTTTTTGGTGAGCAGACGTGCCTATGGTTTTGTGCATGGTTTTGCACATGGTTTTGGGGTATGATGGTTTTAGGCCCCCAATATTTTGTAGATCCAGTCAAGGGAAGAGAGGTTATGTTCTAATCCAGGGTTAATGGATTGGGGTTTATGAATTCCTTAGCATGTATATATATGTGTTGTAACATTAAAAGGAATATAATGAAAATCGAGCTGGTCGTCCTGGTTTTGGGATCGAGGGTAAAAATGTCTTTGTATATATGTTTTATGTTTTATGCTCTCACTATTGTTTATTTTCTTTCTTTAAGAATTTGTTTGTAGATAATTTTTGTACAATATTAAAACCTACATTTGGTATCAGAGTTGCTCAGTGGGATACTATGAGATTGATTCTTACAATGAAAGAAGATGAAGAGCATTTGAAAGATAGAGATCGAGAAATTTAATGGTAAGAGTTTTGAGTTGTGGAAGCTTAAGATGGAGGATCGGTTGGTCGATAAAGATTAGTGGATCACGGTAGATCCAGGTACTAAACCAATGGCAATTTCAGATGGATGAAGGCTCGGCAAAGTTGGATCGGAAAGAAAATAACACAATATTGTTATGTATGTGAGATTTGGTAATGTTGAATGTATTTGGTGAAACTATAGTGAAGAATTTGTGGGTCAAATTAGGGATTTTGTATCAATCTAAGTATGAGGTTAATAAATTGATTGTACTGAAAACAAATAAATTTATTTTATTTTATTATATTTTTATTTAAAAATATATATATATATATATATATATATATATATTTTAATAAGAGTAAAAAATCAATGTTTAAAATTTAAATTAATTTAATAATTTAGTATAGTAATTTTTTTTTAAAGATAATTAATAAATGTTATAAATAAATTAAAACAAAAATATTTTTGAAAATAAATTTTAAAGATGTAGATATTTACCATGATTTACAATAATTCTTTTTGTTATGATTATTTACATTCACATTTCATTAATGATATTATTTAGTTGATTTTATTTTATGTGAATATTTTTTTGAGTAAATATTTTGTAATCACTTTTTATCTTGTAAATGATATTAGGGTTAAATTAATTAATAAACTTGACATATGGCTATGCCAGCTCAAGATCCTCGCAGCCTCGACGTAAAGAGCACTCCACGTCTCCTTTTTGTTCTCTTTGTAAATGCAGCTTCTAAATGCATCTTGGACATATGAGTATGGAGGAGGACAAGCGTTGTATGGGATTGGTTATTTCATTTAAGATCATTCTTCCAATCAAAATACTCCAAGGTGTCATATTTCAATGCTCTGCAACATTCTCTTGGTATGGAGTTAATTCGAATGGTAGAATTCCTCTTTTTGCCAGATCTTCAAATCTAAATTGACTTCAAATTAATGCTTCTCCTTGGGTTTTTTCCGAGATTGTGTGATGAAGAACTAACTTTCACAACTACCATTTGAATGGACCGTTTGGTACGTGCAAAATTCTTTTGGAAAGTGTACAACATCTGCTCTCAAAACATTCACACCACTACAAAATGCTTACTGAAGGGTTTTTCTTCCTTATTTTTTAACAGGAAATTTAAATATGAATCTTTTACATTTCCTAATAACAAAAATTATAATACAATTATATTTTAAAATATTATAGCTTTAATTAAACATTTTTGTCATTAAAAGTTTTATTATATTTATAAAAAAGTGGTTTTTTTACCAATATTTATTATCATTTTTTATTTATTTATTTAAATTAAATTAACTTTTAATTTAATTGTTTTTCTTCTCATGTAATGTAGTATAAAAATAAAGAGTATCATGTACATGTAGGATTTTAGATTTTCTTCTTTAATATTTTAAAATGCTACAACTTTTACATGGAAATAGTTTCATGTTCTTGAAGATGAAGATTCATCTCATGGAATTTTCATTAAAAAATATTAAGAAGCTTTTCTGCCAGCAATTTTCTATAAAACCTAAATTTTATTTAATTTTTATTTTATATTTAGAAATTCCTTTGGTTTGAGTGAAAAACCATGTTTAGAAGTTATAAATAATGTGAAACAATATATTTTATGTTTAAAAATTCTATTGGTTTGAGTGAAAAAGTTATAAATAATGTAAAACAATATTATTTTAGAAATGAACTTACGGAAATGTGGTAAGCCATTTTGAAATGACCTTACAGAGATATGGTCAGCCATCTTGACGTTCAACCGAATCGGTGTTTTCAGATTTTATGAATTTAAGGAGTACGTCCTTTCACTCTTGTGAAGATCTGTGTGCTGATATCCAATGCAAGTTGCCAATTCTAGAATGAAAGCACTCAAAGATTTTGCATCCTTTCTTCACACAAAACAGCGGACCGTTGCTTTCATCCTCACTCTCCCTCTTCCCTTGGAGAGTAAAATGTTGAAACATGTAAACGATCTCTTCTACCATATACAAACCTCCATGGGCCTTCTGTCATCACTATATCTTTCACAAGACAAAGGCTCTTCCCAAGGGCTTTGGAATTATCTTGTCCCTCCGTTTTGACTTCCAGTAGTTGTCCCTCGCTGGGACTTGTTGTCACTTCTGAACTATTAATTTCTCTAGCGATGAGGATAATTATAGCATTAACCAGCATTTGTGAGTGAACTCGATTTTCCAAAGAAGATGCTGTGATCCACGATATCTGCAGAATAAAAATTCCGTGATATAGGTCTTCACTGCTGATATCCTCAGCATTCGTATCAAGAATTTTGCTCCTAAGAATGTATGATTTTGCTCTTCGTATGATTTGTTTCTAAGGATTTGCTTAGCTGGAGCATTGATCTCACAAAATATTCGCAACAGAAGTGATTAGATTTTCGCATAACCTTTGTTATAGGTATAAACATCTTATATCATTTTCATATAACCTGCGATCAGGACAGTTTCTTTGGATTTCCTTTCTACAGCATGGAAGTCCTCTGGTTTCAGGCCTATAACATCAATTGCCCTACTGATTTCCTTACACACATCCCTTGCAGATTCTATAGTATCTTCTCCTATTGTAATGCTCCTAAGAAGCATCGTCATTTGAATTATGAATTCGTTTAAATATCTGAAACCACCTAAAGATCTGAACGTTTCTATGTTCTTACTATGAAATTGACAATGCAAGCGCAGTAGGTTAATTTTTTTCCATATCGTCAAACACTGCTTTTGGGTTGTAACTTTTATTGACAGACATTTCCAAATATTGCTTCATCTCTCCCTTTTACAAAATTTTTGTATACTCTTCTATTACGTCTAGATCCGCACCTTTAACATTCTGAAGTTTAATGTAGTTTTCCATTTCCCGCCTCAAATCTCTTTGGGAAATAGCAGTTTTGGCATTGAACCATTGTTTAGTAAGGTACGGGTTCTGTGCATGACGTTCGGTTTCCCAGATCGACTCTAAAGTTTTTCTATTATAAAGACTCTGAGTGGGATCTTGGTAAAGCAGTAACCGGACGGGATCGTAAGCAAACTCATAACTAATAACGTCCATATATTTCTGTGGTACCATTTGCATCTCAACCTCACTGATGAAAGATCAGGTTCCACTCCGTTTCGACAGCGTAGCAAAACGACAGAATGAGAAAACCTAAGTTTTCTCTCCGCTAAATGATAATATAAAATGCCCCCCACGAAAATCAGACAGAAATGCTCGTCAATTCTGCTTATACAACTGCAACTATTTGATCATGTCGAAGCCTTTTCTATATGCATCATTCACAGAAAAATTAAATCAATTGGAACGATGTTTTGATTTATGTAGACAAAAGAGTCAGGAAGGGTCGGTATCTGCCGTTACAGGTCGGCTACTGTACGTCATCAACTCAATCGTACTGAGGAAATCCGTGTTTAACTATTAACTAAATCCAGTAGCGTTGGTGTTCAATCTAAGACAACTCGACAACAATGCGATTTAATTTCATTCTTAGGTCTCTCGTACTCTTCCATCATTTGATTTAGGTGTTCTTTTTTTATAATATAAAATACATAGTTTTAGTAGACTGGAAATGAGAGGTCAATATACCAACACCCTAAGCCAGATGTTAGTAGGACAGCAATATACCGATGTCTTATAGTAGTTAAGTAATGGTGTGACATGTGTTATGAGCCATTAACGTATTTTTTAATGGTTGGTATTTATGTCTCGTGGTTAGTGTATGTACATTTGGGCAATAGATAGCATTAATGTGACACATGTATTGAAAGGAAGACATGGTTTTGTAGATGCACTTTTTATTTTTTTTAATGGATGTTTGTGGACATAGTTAGGGTAGCTTTAGCTCAGGTTTTCTATTTGATATAATTAAAAAAGTTCATTTATTTTTATTTTAATGGCACATATTTATGTGTTTATACATCTAAACCCTCAACAAATAATAATTCAAAAGATAGTCTCTAGTACTTGAATTTTGTAAAACATTGTGTTTGAAAACTATTGACATGGGCAACACTTTTTGCTCTTTTTGAGAAAAAAATTTCATTTTTTTCGGTTCTTCAATTTTCTGCAAACTATAACAATTTTTCTGTGTAGAATTTCATTTTGCGATAAAAATAAAAGTTGTGAGAAATTTTGTTAGCTTTCTATTACTTATTTTTTGAAAAAATTTTATGCAGATTTGATATGTCAACTTAGCGTTTCTTTGAGTGTGTGTTTCTTAACAACCAAAGGATTCATAAGAAGTCATGTTATGACGCAATGTTGTATTCATTGAAAATTTGTGTTTTTGAAAAAAAAAAATGTGTTACAACAATCTAGACAGAGTCTATTTTGTTTTCGTCATATTTACAAAGCCAATGGATGCATATCATAATTACTAGAATTTTTTGAACTGGTCCAATATGAAAAACTGCATATTTTGGATATGTTTTGCGTCGCAAGAAATTTCTTAACATATAAGTTATAAACTAAAAATCTAAAAACTACCCATTAGAGACGACGGACCAATGTAATGCCCCATAATTTTTTCAATTTTTTTTACAATGTATTTTGGGAGATACGAAATTTTGATTTCACTAAATCACAATGACCCTCAGAAATTGTTTGCACCCATTTTATTAGAAAAATAATTAAAATTAATAAACGTTTATGAAATTCCATAAAAGTTATATTTCCTGAAAGTAGATTCAATTCTGAAAATGCTTGTCTTGGTTCCGACAGTTAATTAACAACCTTTGATGGAGTTTAATCAGTCCAAAGTTGCAGAACTGTATTCAGAGCCTGGTTTTTACGTAATTGGTGACGCGTTAGTTTGGCCGAACTTTTAGTCATAGTTGGCCGAACTATGTTTTCCGCCAAAGGCTCGTTAAATCTAACGTCTTAATAGTTCGGCCGAACTTTTGATCAACAGTTCGGCCGAACTCTTGTATAACTCTCCGTCGGCTGGAAATTTTTGCGGAGCCCCCTACTAAAACACATTTCGCGTCAATATAAATTGCCGCGAAATGATTCACAATTTTGGCACATTTCGCATGTACTTCTTCTCATTTTACAAAGATCTTGGTTTGGGTTCAAAAACTTTTCTTCAAAGTTTGGGTTTAAGAGCTTTTCTTGGTTGATTTTACAATTTTGGGTTTAAAGAATTTTTTTGGAAGACATTTCTTAGAGGCAGCGTGATTTTGGCAAAAATTGTAAAAAATTTCTTGAACGTACATTCAAAAGACATTTCTTGGAGGTATGTACGTGTTTTGAGTTGAAGTAAATTTTTTGAGCTTCGTTTCATTTTTATAAGACATTTTTCTCTCGAATTTTTTAAAGTAAGTGTTTTGGATTGGAATATGTAATTTTTGAAAAAAATTTACACTACATTTTTTAAAATTAAATCTTTTGTGATATTTTTTGTAATTGAGTTATTGTCTAATTTTTTGAAGGAAGTTTTTTGAAATTCATACCCTATTATCATGGGAAATCGAAGAACTTTTGCGAGAAAATATGATCGAAAAAGAGACCTGAGGCACGTAGAGAAGAGACTAGACAATCTCGCAAAAGAAAGTTAGAAGCCCTCTCAAATATTGAAGAGGAAAATCAACCTCAAGCAGAAATTGAAGCAGGTATGTAAATGTAAATATTATGATCTATTGATATATATTTAAAATTTTCCTAATGTAAAATGTGATGCTTAATTTTTATTTGATGAACTAGTTTGAAAAATATTTTGTTTAATGTAAACAAACAGAGATATTCCTCAAAATCTTGAAGAAGAAAATCAACCTCAAGCAGAAATTGAAGCAAGTATGTAAATGTAAATATTATGATCTATTGATATATTTTTAAAATTTTCCCAATGTAAAATGTGAAGCTTAATTTTTATTTGATGAACTAGTTTGAAAAATATTTTGTTTAATGTAAACAGACAAAGATATTCCTCAAAATATTGAAGAAGAAAATCAACCTCAAGCATAAATTGAAGCAGGTATGTAAATGTAAATATTATGATCTATTGATATTTTTAAAATTTTCCTAATGTAAAATGTGAAGCTTAATTTTTATTTGATGAACTAGTTTGAAAAATATTTTGTTTAATGTAAACAGACAGAGATACTCCTCAAAATATTGAAGAAGAAAATCAACCTCAAGCAGAAATTGAAGCGGGTATGTAAAAGTAAATATTATGATCTATTGATATATTTAAAATTTTCCTAATATTTATTGACATATTTATTAATTTAGTGATTTATTGAATATGTACTGTTTTTTCGAATATGTATAGATGAAATCACTATCGATAATGAGATGTTAGAAAATGTTGACACTCACACATATGGAGATAAAAAACCTGACCATGTTATACGATATCGTGTCAACCGCATTTTTCAAAAGTATTTCTTAAATGAGCGAGTGACAGTTCAGGCTCAAATGTTGAAAGGTCTCCTATCATCAAGGAAATTAAAAGAAGAAATGACACTATTGGGTATTCGAAAATCAACCAAAGATAAAAAAATGAAGGAAGAGGCGATAAAAAATATGAGTAGTGCTATAAAGTCAATTAAGAGATCTAGAGATAAAGATGTTTCAAATGTACGTAGAGGAATACAGATGGCAATGGTTTCACCAAGTACTCAAGAGAATCGTTTGATAACATCTATGGCACGAGCACTGGGAACCTCGTGAAAAACTCTGCACAAACATCGAAAATTTCGACCGCAAATAGATGTAAATGATGAACTCGCTTGTTGGAGAGCTATTTGTAGGCAACCATACAAAGATAGACTTGGAGAAGATGTTAAAAAAATAATATATGAATATTGGAAGAACAATTCGCGTGTTTCACCGACTGCAAGACATGTGATGCGAAGAAGAATAACACGAAATCAATACGAAGAACATGAAAACATCTCTTGGAAACCACTCAAATAGAGTTATTCAACAAGTTCAAAGAAGAGAATCGTCAAATTCAAGTTTCACTCAGTGCTTTTGTTCAACAAAAACCATGGTATGTAAAACCTATCACCGTACACTACACTTGTTGTTGTCGTTATCATGTGGAATTTGAGTTATATTATGACACATTCCTTGATTTCGGTAGAACATTATGGAAGGATTCACCTCCTCCTTCCACTATCCATGAATTCATATCTCAAATTCTATGTGAAAGAGAAAGCGATGAACTATTTTACAAAAAGAAATGTGTTGGTGGTAAAAAATGCGATGATTATGGAAATTTGACTAAATTTCAAAACAAATATCGTATTGATATAAATGATCAATCATTATCCAACATGAAAGTGAAATGGAAGAGATATGAATATATCGGTACATCGATTCAAGGTGCAAATAGTGTTAAAAGAATCAAATTACGAGAAGACGAAATTTTTCTGATAGACTTTTTGAGAAAGTTTGAGGCAGAAATTTACAAATACACTAAGCATTCCCATAGAGCTCGATGGTAAGACTTGCAATTCAAAAAATCTCGTGAATTTTTTCCACCAGGGACCATTTTTTCAGTGATTGATTTTGCAGAAAACTACACATTTGTTCCACAAAAATAAATTCAGAGTGAATACTATGATTCTGACCACGTCTCCATGCTCTTCCATATTCTATATAGACATGCTAAACAAAATGTCGATCATATAGAAAGCACGAGTGAAAATCGACATATCATTAAAGAATATCACTTTTATATCAGTGACGATCGTACACATGATACATGTTTTGTACAACATTGTTTTGGAAAAATTTATGATTCATTGAAAAATCGTGGAATAACATTCAATGAACATTGAATATGGTCAGACGGATGCGCAGGTCAATTCAAATCTGCACGATCATTTTTTTGGTTGTGTCGTCTTCATAAGAAAACCTCCATTAAACATTGTTGGAATTTCTTTGAGACTGGCCATGGAAAAGGAGAACATGACGGTGCAGGAGCATGCATAAAATGAGTACTTCGAAGATATCAAATGAACCACTCTGCACGCCGACTTGTGAACGGTGAAGAAGTTGTTCAATGGTGCATCGCTGCTCTAAGCCATGAGAAAAACCCATCAAGAGAAGTGTGAAGGTACATTCAATTTAATTTATATTGGAAATCTAATTTTAAACATTGTACGTTTATCATGCAATGATTATTTTTAATTGTATTTTGATATCATATTTACAAATTATTTTTCTAATTTTCCATATAAAAGTTTTTCTGGCATATTGGAATCGAAGACGTAGATAGATCAATTGGAAATGACATTGAAACAATAAAATGGACTCGAAAATTGCATTCAATTCAAACAAAATTGTCCAGAAATGTGTTTGCATTGGATAAAAGAAAATATTCTTGTTTTTGTGATGTTTGCATAGACAACACGAAATCCAATGACATTTGTGAAAACAAAATGTATGTGAACAATTGGAAACATACAGCTAAATACAAAGGGAAAAATGTTTGTTGCAATGTTTGAAGAAATGCAATCAGAGGAAACTACAATATCATCCGATGGTGATCGAGTTTCTGATCTTGTTAGAGAAGGTAACATTTGAATTACTTTCTAATGATTTAAAGATCTAGAAATAAATTTAAATATGCATAATTAAATGTTCAATTTATTTTATTGTGCAGGAGATGTTTTTGCTGTAATTGCACCTATTGACAACGATGAAAATGTGAAGTATTATTTGATGTGTTATACTGAACGAAAAATGAAATTACTACAAGACTATAATGATCACGGATTTCAGTATGACAGAGGGTCTATTATACTGAAAGGTTATTTTTTCAAACAAACTCATCAAAGTGGAGACTTTGTTTACTTTGAAGACTATGAACCTGATTCCATAAGTTGTCAATATAGTCACTTGGTGTGTGCAGCACGCATAAAGTTGATAGAAGTTCAATCAAAGAAAAAATCAAAAATTAAGAAATGGAAAATGTCAAAATCCGATAATGAACGGATTATTGAGGATGGAATTCCATTAGAATTTTTTTGAGTGAAGTGTCCAACAATTTATTATCTTTGGATTAAATATGTTTTAGAACTTCCAATACTCAACTAAAAATTGAGTTGCTTATGTTATTTGTGGTTTTCACATGTTACAAATTGTTTGGGTACAAGCACGTGCTCTAGTATCAACTGAAAGTAGTTTTTCTATACATGTGCATTGATGAAAAATGTTATATGTATTGGATATATATATATATATATATATATATATATATTCTAGAATGAAATTAATTGTTCTTGTATATGTTTTCCGACCGTATGGTACAAATTATTTCACTTTATTTTGTAAGGTTAGATTCGGTCCCCATATGGCCTAGCCTCCAAGGGACGAGATAACAAGTAGTTGTCTCCACATGCCCAAATCTCAGCTTTTAAGTAAAATTTTACTATTTATGGTAGGCATCTTACATGATGTCCTAGCCAAGGATAGATTCTCTTTGTTTCAAGTTTTTGGTAAAAGTTGTCACCGAATGACCTACTAGGATATTATAAATACTAGCTTTGTAAGATCATTTGGCATTCGGAAAAATTCAAAAGTCTTAGACTGTCAATAAATTTAAAGTATCATTCACCCTAGGGAGTGTAAAATATTCAATGTAGGTTGGTGACGATGCTCACTCCTAGCTTGAAGCAGCTCCAATGACCAATTCTTTAATGAATTCCAATGCACTAGACCAAAGTTGGTGACCTACTTGGTTTTTCACCCAAGAAATTCCAAGGTACTCTTCTTACCTTTGGCCCCCAAAGCTACAATGGAGTTATAGGAAGGCGAAGAAACTTTTTTTCGCTGATAGGAATTTGGTCACATCCCTAATCTCCCCTTATCAAAAATTTCCTATCTACTACATTATCCAGCATGTACTCAAGATCACTATTTCGTAATTAGAATATCACAATATCATAAGTTCTCACAAAAATACATGGAATGCCATTATGACACTCATCTAACAATGGGGAGCTCAAAACCTAGAAAGCTCCTAGTCCCCTTAATAATAAGTGTTTAATTTAGTCTTTTAGGTGAGGATTAGGTGTGAATCTTGTTTTCACATACAAAAATAATTAATTGTTTAATTCCATAAATTTGATTATTCACCAAAATACATGTCATATCCACTATTTGTCTCTCCTACAAATTCCCATTATTTTATAAAAATATGATTTTATCTCACCCAACTATCACATGTTCCTAAATTTACTCCAAATTGTTCCAGATGCCCTAAATCTACTCCTAATTGTTCCCTATGCTGCTTTTCCCTTACTTATTTTTAGAAAGTTATTTTCCTAGATCCATCATAACTATGGATCTATCAAGCGCCGAGAGGGATCAAATATCTAGAGGTGCAAACCTCTTTTTTGAGTGCAAAACTTGAGTCATGTGCAACCAAGGAAAAATTATCGATAATATGAGGAACATATGATTAATTTTATCAATAATATGTAAATACATCTAATATTAATATAACCATTTTAAATATGCTAAATATGTTTGAGATTTATCAAGTCATTTTAATTTTAAATTTTCTTAGTTACCTCAATTTGTTGAGATGATAAATATTGTAAAATAACTTTAATAATGGAAAATGATCAAATAAAATTTTTGAATGAAAAGTGACAATGTAATAATATTGAATGATAGAATGTGAATAATTAGAATGTAATCAATTACAAATAGCATTTATTGTGATCAATCTTAAACTATTTTCTTCTTCTATTCTTATTGTCACCCTTATTAGTTTTGTCATATTTCCGTATCAATTATATTAAAAAGAAATTAAAAATCATAAATCATAAACCATTTAAATATTTAGCTCGAAATATTGTAGTAAACACCATACCTTGTCTCTCTTGCTCTCCAATATTATTAGGTTTAATTATTATAACACAAAAATCGTTCTACATTGTCAATAATTTTTTGCGCTTACACTGAAATCAATGAACACTATTAATCCAATGACTTTACAAGTAATGTACCATGATACATGAAATGATATCAAATCAGAAATCAACATATACAATGAAATCAATGGGGATTGTCTTGTTACAAGTAACATAATTTCAATTTACCACATGTGAAAATGTAGGTTGAAACCATCCAAAACTTTAAGTTGTAGATTGAAACCATCCAAAACATTAAGTTTTAAAACCCTTTTGATTATATATTGTGCAACATTAAAACATTAAACATTTAAAGTTCATTAAATATCACATGCAAAATGTAGATTGAAACCATCCAAAACTTGAGTTTTAAAAACTTCACATGCCATGCCAATTACAATTCAACTATCCATCAAAAAAATTTAACATTAAATATCACATGCCAAATGTAGTTCAAATGACAACATTACTTCACATTCACATGCCAAAAGTACTAAAACCATCCAAAAATTAAATAAAACAAATTATATAATAACAATGTAATAATAATGGATTGTAGATTTCTGTGGTGTAGATTTTTAGAATCACAGCTCGGAATCTCCACAGTTCTCATTTTTAAGTCTCATTTGACTTAAAAATGAGAACTGTGGAGATTCCGAGCTGTGATTCTAACAATGTAATAAAATATGTCCAAAAATTGTAAATCTCACAAGTATCAAACTGTATCAAGTTTAACAAATTTTAAAACCATCTAAATTTTGAAATCAAATCTACTGTAAATCATGTCCATCAAATGGAGGATCTAGCTCCTGGGTCTCAGTCCGCGCCCTATCCTGTGAATAGGAAACCTACATACACAATGCACATGTACTTGAAAATTAAAATTTGAAGTTTTAAAAATGAATGAGAATATATATATCTAGAACTTCATGTAAAAAACAAAATATAACAAAAAAATCATGCAATACCTCGTAAGGTTCCCTCTCCATTTGATGAACAGGTTCTCCCATAGGAACATCTGCAGTGGTAAATTGTACAATATACATGTACAGTTATATATATATATATATATATTAAAAACTTTCAAATGAAAATGCACGTGTACATATATAAACTTATTTTCAATAATATTAAAAAAAGGAACTAAAGACAACTTGTTCAAATGCTGTGGATGTTCCTATCTTCATCGCTAGAGTCCTCGGATTAAAGAAATCTTCTATAGGAACCTAAATTCGAAAAATTTTAAATAACTCAAAATATAGATCTCTCTCTCTCTATATATATATATATATCTCAATTTTTAATGGAACTTTTTGAGGTAGAATATATATATATATATATATATATATATATAACTTTTAAACATAAATTTTAAACTTGTGAAAAATTGTCCATACTTGTGGCTCATCTCCCAATGAAGTAGAAGGTATATCTCCTAAAGAAGAAGAAGGTACCGCCATCCCAAAAACATCAGACGAAATCGGTACCTGTTAAAACATTTTATCAAATTATATATATATATATATATATATATACATACATGTACATTTGTGGCAACAATTATTTATTTTAGAGTCACTTAAAAAACACTAACATGTGCCAAAATATCATGATGGTCAGACCCATCTACATCATTTGAACCGGAGGTCCCAAACATAATATTAACATTTTCATCATGCATCATGCCTGAGAACTGCAAATGGTGTTTTAACATATAATCATACATTTTTGTTAGATTAATGTACACATAAAAATAAATGTATACATGTACATACACATGTATTTATTACAAATTGTACACATGTATATGTAAAAATAATTTCAAACCCTAATGTCACTAACACATACCGTTCCGGTGCCCTCTTCCTCATGAAAAATTAGGTCTTGCAGACCATTGCGACAATTTATTGCATATGTTCGGAGATCTTCAACATTCATGTTGTAAATCTCCTCATCTGTACGATAAAAAAAATTGGCACGTGCATTTTCACATGTTCTTTGTCAATTTAAACAAAGATCGACTCCACTCAATCCGCTATGAACATTGTCTATCATAACATCCCTTGCTTCTCGACTTATTTGAGAAGTTGCATCCATCTCTTATCGCAGAGTTTCGACTCGAAACAGTCGACTCACCAATGGTGGCTCAGGGCGAGGCAACACACATCTCGCTTAGTGCCCTTACGTTGATATAATCGACCTCTCCCCGGGCCAAAAAATTATGAAGGAAGGTCATTGTAGTTGGGTTTCATACCCAAAATTTTTTTTGCATAAAAAATTTGTGCAAAATAAACGGGAACCTCATAGTTCCATGAAAGCCTTCCAAAGGCCGCAAGATGTCGATCATACAAATAACCAGCTTTGTCTGGGTGCTTGAAATACTGCACCTTCAAATTTTTTCTTTTTGGCCCTTCCTTATAATTAAACATTGACTTGGCCTCTGCTCTTGTAACTTTTTGTTTTATGTCCTGCAATTTATTGGGACCCATCACTGTTTCTTTTCTCTTTCTCATCAGTTCTACAAATGAATCATTCGTAGGCCCCAAATGTCTGTACACATTTACCATTTCACCCAATGAATGTGTAACTATTTCAAGGCTTTGTCTACTCTCAGCAGGTAGAGACAAAGCCATGAGATCTCTTTGCAATTTTGCATGAAGGCTTTCACACCTTTGTAAGGTGCATTCTGCCATGTTGGTTTCCCATGGTATATCAGTAATCTCAGCCGGATAAGTTGTGCTGGGTTGACAACCTTCTTCTTGAATGTAGCGAGCTGCCCTACGTCTATTTTGACCACTAGCTCGAACATTTTCGGCCTCTGCATCAATATATATATATATAATTTCGTATATTAGAAAAAACACGTGTAAAAAAAGTTGTACAAATTTAATGAAAAAATATTGAAATTGATGGCAACCTTGATGTTGTTGGTTAACATCTTCTCCAACATGACCCTGCTGAGAACCAGACCCAGAATGAAGTTGTTGAGAACCAGACCCAAAATGACCCTGTTGAGAACCAGCAGCCGTTGATTGGCCTTCGAGGGAATAAATATCACCCCTTTCACGCAACCTGCTACCACTCATACCTCAACCGGTTGAACGATGGCCACGCTCCATGGATGGAGTAGAAACCATTCTCCTCTTACCTCCTAAAAATTAAAATATGAAACTTATTAAAAACTAATTTAACTCACAAAGTTAATAAAAAATCAATTCCATATGTACACACATATATGGAGATTTAAGATTATATTTAAATACCGTGAACATCCCCCGATCCCTGAACCTCCATATGGGATTCGGCTGATCTTCATCGTTCATCCTCCATGATATATATCTATTGGTCGACATTTACACAAAATAGATTTCAAAAAATCAATTTGTAATTTAGTGTACACAAATTATGTAGAACACAACTTTCAAAGCAATAATTGATCATGAGTGAAACTAAATTTAATCGAAAAAGATATTATAAAAATGATAAGTTCACCAAATTGCGCTTTACATGGTGGGAGCACACTTGGTATAAAATTTACTACTTATACACTTTAGTTTGTGGGAGAAATGACACATGTACATAGTTTACCTTAGATTTGTTGTGTTTTACAGATATTAAAATGAAGAAATTCTATTTAGATCCATTCCAGAGATTGACTGTAGAGGCATTTACTAGATATTTCACCCTTCATAAAAGATGAGATCCAGAGGCTACCTGGCCCTTTACAGACTCTGCCTATAGAACTTGTAGAAGTAAACACTAGAGGCATTAAAAATATCAAAGAACATTTTCATGCTCAGACATGGGAATGTGTCTCTTTCCCTATGCAAAAAAAATAGTTCAAGGTAGTTAATATTCATAGACACGTCATCAAGCAGGTCAATGTGATCATCCCCAGCTTACTTTTCATGAAATTAGGCTTGGAATCCTCTACAACCTGGTGGATGAAGTTGAATGGGAACTAAGACAAGGCCTTTACAAAATACATGCTAGTGAATAATACTTACTAGGTTATGCCAACAAATAAAGTGGGAGAAATTTTTCCCCCTCGAGGTTGTCCAATTGGGTGTGTAATACCAACTTCACCCATTTCCTAACAGGTTTCTCTCTTAGGTTACAAATGTCTTCCACCTTATTAGTTATATATTTTTCAATTTCCCATGGATTCCTTGATTTTTTTCTCCTACCATTTCCCTCTCTCACTCCCCAAATTATTGTCATCAAACATGCCCCATTGAGGATCTGGATTCTTGACCTTGATGAGAGGATATGATACCTTGAAGAGGCTACATATTTTGGTGACGTCAGTAATTGTTTCTCTATTATCATTTTTGTTAAACATCTCGCTTAGGGTGAGGCAACTCCACATATATTGTAGAGTTTATGGGACAGAAAACAATATGTAGAAATATTCACTTGGTTTCTATAATTGGACTAGAAGAGGTTGATAAAGAATATAGGAAGACAAAAAACTAACCAGTGGTGTACTAAATGTATTTCTTGGGAGGTAGATTGGCATATGGACTTTTGGTGGCTAGAACTTTTCCAAATAAGTGAATGTATTTGAAAACCAAACCTCTAGTTTATTTTGGTTTAGACAAGGTCTAGAATTTGAAAAGCGGATTCCCTCTTTCCTCCTCTTACATGTCCAATGATCGGAATCTGGATTGAGGGAAAAAAATTTCCTAACTAAAAATTTTTCATTTTATTTGTACATATGAGTTTTTAAAAGCTAATTAACTCATAAATTTATCACAAAATACACTTAAAGCTTGACACAAACCCCTTCCCAATTGGCTAACTTTAGATGATCCTAAACACATTTTTATTTAACTAATGAGGGAGATAGCCCAATAAAACTAGTTTTTCCATATTCAAATCAAGTTGGTATAAAAGTACAATTTAGATCATTTTAGTCAAGGTTAGTTAGAAGAATTAGCTATTGGTTTCTGTCTTCAATTTTCTCTCAAAATGAATGTGTGTGTGCTTTTGAAAGACACACTAGAGGAATAAGGTCCAAATTTTTGATGAAAATGTTCTATGAAGTAAAGGGTTAAAGGCAACCATGTACAAGGCATAGTTAATACAAGGCATAGTTGAGCCAAATGTTGTTGAGGAAGGGCCTAATTATTTGGGTCTTGGTTATGAAAAACATGGAGAATGCTCCAAAGCCAAGGAGGCACATGAAGTTGTTCCAAGAAGGAATTTTATTTCGTGTTCATTACCTCAAGCTTGTGAAGTTTGTGTTCATGATGAATGGAAAAGTTTGACACCCACTTTGCAAGAAGATGTTAATAAACATGCAACTAATGAGAATGTAAAAGAAGAGGATGTTGAAAGCTCTATCTAGTCATTGAATTCATTGCTAGTATTCAGAGGAGAGCCACTACGTCATCAAATTCACCTCCTCAAGAAGGCGACAATGGTGAATGTTCAAGGTATAAATTTGCCTTTAATCAAATTTCTTTTGATTATGATAAACATGGTAAATATTCACATAAGATATATAAAATAACTTGCACATGTTCCTTTTGTGGTTTGAATAATCATAATGTTTATAGATGTTGGAAGAAGATATCCATACACATTGAAACTTTCTAAATAAATGAGGAAAAAATTCAAAGGCCCATTGGACAAGGAAAATGATGTTGAAAATAAGATGCAATTGTTTATTACTCATTGCCATAAGAAAGGTCACCTTGTGGAAAAGTGTTGGACTTTGTATCCAACAAGTCATCCACAACATTTGAAGAAGGTCGAAAGAGATAACGACAAGAATGGAAAAGAGGATTCCATAATCGATGAGGGTCAAGATGATTCACATGATGAAGTGCAGCTAAAAGATGCGCCATTGAAATGGTTTGCTAACAGATGGTTAGATTTCTTATCTAATTAAGGCCTTGCATGTATTTTGATGTTTCATGAATTTCTTTGAAAATTCAAAGTATGGTGCATGTTGCATGAAGCAAGATGTTGAAAGTAGAGTTGCGTTGACATACTTAAATGCAACAAATATGGAAATTTGTACCCGAGCTCTATTATTTGACTTGAGAGTCAGTTGTTTGAAGAGGCATGTTTTGTCGATTTGTGTTTGGTTGATGGTTTTGTACACCAATATGTAAGAGTACATGGAGATATTCACATGATGTGAATTTTTTTTCTTTGAAGGAGAAAAATGATATGTCAACGAGCTATGTTTCTTGCATGATGTGTTTTCAATTTGATGGTTTTGTTTGTGACAAGATGTCACAAGATTTTGGGAAGGTCCACTCTTGAGCGAGAGCCTCATGATTACAACCTAATCATGAGAATAAAATGGGAGTGCATCCTTATTTTGAAAACAAATAGGATTCTGAGCTACCTAGGACTCAAACCATTAATTTTAAATTTGAAATATCATGGTGTGTTGTTTCAATGCCTAAATCCACAACCCTAACATAAATTGTTTTATTCCTTTTTTGCAGGATTTAGTTGGTTATATTAAAAGTCACTTGAATTTAAAATTCTTGGCTTAGTGGCATGAACCAAACATATTGTACATATTAAATTCAAGGAATTTCGCTCTCCCAATCATTTCTAAATCACCCATATCGCCAAGAAAACATGTTTTAAAAGAACATATTTTGGTATGGGAAAGACCTTCGATTTCAAATATTATAAGAAGGTTTTTGATATGGTTGAGAGAATGTGGAAAATAGAATCCATAAACAAATTATTTTTCAAAAAGTATTACTTTCAAAGTATCAACAAGGAACATGTACAAGGGTGTTCAATGAATTAACACTATTTATTTAAATTCCATGATGTATATCTTACTCATAATTTTAACAAATTATTAAATAATGATCTAGATTGGATAATTATATTATTTTTCATATATTTTGATGCTTATAGATTGAAAAAACTTAAAGAATCAACTTGTAGGGTCATTTTAATGGTGGGTGGAGAATTGGGGTCTAAAACCTTTTGGAGTCATTTTGAGGCATTAAATGACATTTCTGGGGGTCAAACGATTATCCCTTGTGCCGAAATCTTGACCATTATTCTACACTTAAATACATATCCAATGGTGCAAGAAAAACATCAAACGAAGTTCATTCAAAATTTATGCCTTTAGTAAGTTGACCTATCATGTTGACCACCATGGTACAAGAGAATGACATCTTAGCCCCATTACTCATGCATGGCAAGCTAGCTACATGTGGAATTTTAACAAGACTCTAAAAGGTATAAAATCACAAACCTCGTTAATGGTTGACAGAGTCAAATCTTACACCTAGTTGGCTATCACACTAGGTTAAATACTTGGCCACTAGGAGGAATAAGAGTTCCATTTTGTGTTATTGTATTTTGTTCCATAGTTGAAAATACAACTAGGAGTGTGAAGTTAGAGAGAAAAATGTATGAAGTTAAATTTTTATAGCAACCTTACACGCTAAAAGTCTTAGCTAACTCTAGAGAGATTACCTCTTTCTTTGTACTTGCATAGTTTCCATACCAGAAAAGAGAGAGTAGAGCATGTTTACAATTTAGTGTTGTTTTTCTCCCATAAGGATTTCCTAGGGAAAAAGGAGTCTAAAGCATCATTACTTTTTAGGGTTGCTTATCTCCCATATAAGGATTTCCTAGGAAAATAATTGTGTTGATTGTCTAGAGATATTTATGTGTGTGTTTCATTATGTTCTCTATTTCTTACGTTGTTTTTCATTATGTTTTATATTTCTTACATTTATGCCCTCCTATTTTTCTTTCCAATCAAGGTTTATAAAATGACATGAGAAGAAACATGTGAGACTTGGAACAATCATTTTCATTATCTATATGGAAGGCAAGAAGGATTATATCCCCTTAAGCTTAAGCTTATGTAGTTTGTCAATTTTTATCATATATTTTTTGGTAAGGGTAAATGTTTTTTTATCTATAGTACAAGTCATGAGTTCCCCAATTTTACCTCATGTAAAGCATGATTCTAGGATTATTACAATTTGTACTTGGTTTTTTATTGTGATGATGCCCTGTCTCAATCACTTGGCCATCTCTTGATGGGTAGTTAAATCTTTATAACAATACTTAATTAAAATTTATCTATTTGTATTATGTGAAATTATGTAAAAAATGGTATACTACTTTTCATAAAATTGGGTTGAGTTTATCATATATTTCAATGAAAGTTGATTAAATATGTTTTCTTTAAAAGGATCTAACAATTTTGTTGAGGTATGAATTTGCAAATTTGTGTGGCTCTCTATCAACCTTCACTTCCTCATTTCTAGAAAAAATCTACTTGCTCATTCGTATACCCACTTTCTATTCAAATGCATGAGTTTTGAACTCTCAATAACTATGTTTTTCCACGCAGGAAAATTATGTCACATTTTATACTAACTCTAAATATTATTTTGAAGTTTGAATTACTGTTATTATTTTATATAATTTAACATTAGATATAAGTTTAAATTGAAAGCTACTTAGATGAAATATAGCTTAGATATGGCATTTGCAAATTATTATCTATTTATTGAACTAAAGGACATAATTATTACACATGTTTAATTTAGATTCAAATGCTTCTTTGATTTATCTCCTATAGCTTAATGTAATGCTAGATATATAATTTAAGTTGAAGGCCCATGAGATAAATATGACTTCTATGTGACATTTGTATTGAATCATCTATTTGTTATGTTATATGAACATAATTGGTACGCATATCTAATTTTCATTACTAATATGTCATGTCATGCTTCTTTAATTTATCTTTTATAGATGACCGGAGCATCCCTTTTTAATCTATCCCTTTTGACTTTGGATATGTGGGCAATACTCATCCGAATGTTTTTCTAGATCATAAAGAAATGAGTAAAATTGTATTCCATTTGTGTCAATGTTAAGGTTAAGCACATGGATTAAAGTTTTATATATGATACATTGCCACTGTGTACATTTATATCTAAAGAATCCAAAACCTCATTCAAGACCATATGTTTTGTTGGTGTAGTTTGATTGGTTATATTGCATTGCTTTTGCAGTTGTTGTTGTGGGCCTCACCATCTAGTGATTTTAGGTAAAAAAATTATTTACATGGAATTTTTAAGTATCCTAGAATGTTTATTATTTATCACTACTAGCCTTGGTGATTTAGTTGTTTGTTTTGATGCTACTTGGTTACCCATATTTAATAGTTGTTCATGTTTAATTCATTGTTAAGGATTTTTATTGGCCTATCAGGATGTATTTTTCTCAAATCCATAATGGCTAAAAGAATGAAATTTATCTATGAAAAAGAGAGGTCATATGGAAAACAAATTGTTTGCAAGTGTTCTTTTGAACCCATAGAACTTGCAACCCCAATATGGATACAATACTAATTAATACATTGCCTCCTCATCTAACTTAGCCAGGGATTTGCAATACTATATTTGAGTTGGCTAGCTCCATTTCAAGATATTATAATGTTAGATTATTATTTCTATATATTTTGATTATGGTAGTAAAATGTTACAAAAAAACCGGAAACTACAAATAATATTATTCTAGATATATGTAAAAAGGACATGGTAGAGAAAATCAAACAATATTAAAATTTTCATAAATAGTTTAGATATAAATACATTTTCTAATTTTGATTGTAAATTCCAAGGCTTAAAGAAATAATTTTTCTAATAATTTTTTTTAATTAATAAATAAAAAAGAAGCATTTTCAATCAAAATCACATCCAACATATAATAAAAATAATAAAAACAATTTAAAACTTCATACACTATGACATTACTATATGGCAAAGAGCATAAAAATATACAAGAAAAAAATCATTTTATATAAAAATGGAGAGCTTCAAATATACAAGAAAAAAATCTTTCAGCCTCCTTGTATCCCAGAGAAAGAGTTGCTCAAACAATCATATTTTAAACAATTAAAACTTGGAGAAAATCATCTGTTTTTGAATTTCAATTATATAAAAAATTAGTCAAATATTTTCAAATCTATTTTGGCTCGATTCAGTGTAGTCCAGTTCTATTGAGAGAGATACGAGAAGAGGTTTCAAGACGAACGGGTTTCAACATTCCGGTCGAAGGGAGAGTTGGAAATATTTCCAAAAAAAGAAGGCAAGAACAAGTTCCTAATTGGTAGTGCTATGCAACCCGATTAGTCGGTGCATGTTGCGGGCAAGAGTGCGAGTAGGTTTGTGTCTCCAAAGAGAGTTTCTAGAGGTAAGAACGAGTTTCCAAAGTAGTACTACACATTTTATTAGGTAGAATTGCATCTAACATGGAGAAAATCATATGTTTTTTGAATTTCAATTATATAAAAACTAGTCAATGTTCAAATCTATTTTTTTGGCTAGTTGCGAGTGTAGGTGCGAGTTCTAGCTAGGAGACTCGAAGGGTTTCAAGACAAAAGTTTCCAACATTCCGGAGTCGAAGGGAGGCAAATATTTCCAACAAAAGAGCGGAGAACAAGTTCCCTAGTGAGTAGTGCTATGCAGCCAGTTAGTCGATTGCATGTTGCAAGCAAGAGTGCGAGTAGGCGGGAGTCTCCAAAGGGATTTCTAGAGTCGACGAGTTTCCCAAAGCGAATACTACATTTTATTAGGTAGAATTTGCATACAGCATGGAGAAAATCATTTGTTTGAATTTCAATTATATAAAAAATTAGTCAAATATTTTAAATGCGTTTTTAGCTAGTTGCGAGTGTAGGTGTAATCGTTGTAAAACAGACGGGTTTCAACATTCCCGGTACGAAAGGGAAGCAAATATTCCTATAGATATTTCGCCCTTATTCACAAGTGGTGCTTCACTTAACCTCCTGCTACGGGTGCTTCTAATGATCTGTGGTGGTTCTTAGTAAATTTAAAACCCGAGAACCGTGATCTTTGTAATGTCTAGCGTTAAATTTTAAAATTTTAATACAAAACGATGACAAATTCAATGTAATTCACATATAAGATGATTTTTCCATGTCAAAATTTAAAATAAGGTAGGTTCAAAGAAAAGCACACTGGTGCTCATTCTAAATTTGTTAGTATGGAAACAAAATTTTTCCTGATGTCACACGAGATTTAGTGGCTAACGAGAAACCCGCACAATGAACTTACAAAGTTTGTCATATCGGAATTTTGAAATTTTGAAGAAAACTTAAAAGTTAAAAGGGATACAAATCGGTGTAAGTCCCAATTGAGCTCATTTCACTTCCTGAGCTCCGTAGAAAAAATTCACAACTACATACTTGGAATCATCGATTAGTGAGTTTAAAAATTTAAACTTTAATACGTAATGGGAGAGGGATACCAAATAACTTGATAAGCGGCAACCCATTCAATAAAAAAAAATTAGAAATACGAGTGAGGAAAGCGGTTTCGGACGATTCGACACGAGTGAGAAGATTGATTACAATTTCGAGTTCACGGCCATAAAACACGGAAAAATTTTAAAATTAAAATTCGATGGAGTGCGATGAAGAGCGAGAAAAATTTTAAAATTAAAATTCGATCGAGCTTCTAAGAGGGGGATTCGGCGGGACGAGAGATGCTTGGAGGATCATGGGAACATCGGGATGGCGATACCAATGAATACTTTCATCCATCTCTATTTGAGCGAGAGGCTACTATTTTCCTAGTTTGGCTGTCAACAAATATGCTTCAAGCTGAGCCTTGAAGTCATGGTGTGCATTTTTCTCAACATTTTGTGATGAGAGTACGTGAATTATCCTTTGTTTGGTTTACAAGCTCGATGGGCTGCAATACACGGTAGAACGAGGAACTTATTAACGAGGTTTGGCATCTAAAGTTTTGGGCTAATTACACTTTGGTGGGCGGTTCCACAACATTTTTTTGCGTTGGTGGCTACGCATCCACGGTTTTTGATGGTTTATTCTTTGCTAGGAGAAATGGTACACTCTGAGCGTAGAGTTCACACATTAAAGTGACACAAATTGAATATGATGGTGCTACATCACAGTTTTATGATGAGTTTTAAATACCTTTATGGTGCATCCCAAAGGATTTTAAAACATGCGGAGCTGATTGAGGCCATTTGTGATGAACATTGGGAATCTTTCTTCATGGCCGGTGTTTTTCCTCTGAATGAACTCTTTCGGGAGTGAGTGCTGTGAGACAACATTGTTTTTGTGTATTATGAACATCATATCTTCTAGCTTGAACAAGGTAAAAGCGAGAATGCAGTGCACTTGAGGTACCTTTCTCTAAGTATATATTTTTGCATACACAACTTTTTGGAGTGCAATCTTCTTGTTACGCACTTCTTATGTGATTTTCAATGTAATTTTATACTCACTGCTGATAATAAAATTACGCTTTTCTCGAGGAAAAAAAGAACAAGAAAATTTTAAAATTAAAATTTGATGGAGTCACCTTCTACACACATGATTATATTAAAATAGCTTGCTCGAAGCTTTATCTAACTTCCAAGCCTTTAAAACTTGGCCAGGAAATGAGAAATCGATTCAACTTGCAATTATCGAATAATCATAAAAATTTAAATTTAAAACTAAAAGCAGCGATATAAATATAAATTTATAAGACGTATCTGGCATATCTTTCATACACAATTTTTGAATTATATTTAAAAAAAATTCGACATTCGGCATTCTAAAAAATTGAAAAATTTAGAGAATTTTCGTAACATACACGAGAAGTTCTAACGCGCGCGGAGAGTAACATACCCACGATCGACGCGGACAACACGAGCACAGCCACGAGCGGGAAACGATCGCAGCACCAACATAAAGCGAAAACAGAACAACGCGCAAACAACAAAAACTGTAAACTATTACCTTTCGCGGGCGATTTATTTATAGAAAATAGTTCGTAGAACTATTTTAAAAGTAAAAGTTCGACGAACTCTGATTAGTAGAACTTGCTGTTCAACCGAACTTTCGTTGCAGTTTTCAATCTTCGACGAAATTCTTTTTCCTTGTGGCCGTCAGTGTCTTAGTTAATTCAAATGGAATTACGAGTTCCGGCCGAACTATTACAAAGTTCGCCCCGAACTTTGTAAAATGTTCGAAATGGGAACTATTATTTGAAAAAAATTTCGGCCCCAGATTCTCTGAAAGTGTAACCAGCTTCACGTTTAAGTTGCCCATAGCTTGAGAAGATTTGTTTAGCATATGCCTCCTCTTTCTTTCCATTCAAGAATACTAACTTTACATCCATTTGATAGACTTTCCACTTTTGATTTGCTGCGAGTGGACAACAACATTACGCCTTGTCTCCATCCCTTTCAACGAAGCTGATTAACGAAGGTTTCTTCATAATCTCTTCCTTGTTACTACTTGTAGCTTTTCTAGCAAAGTCTTGTTGTATGCCTTTCTATCTTGCCTTCGGCATTCTTTTGGTCTTATAGACCCATTTCTGTAATAACTTCTTTACCTTGTGGGAGGTCCACTATTGCTCCAATCTATTCATTCTCTTCTTTTATTGCATCTTCAAAATGGATTGGGTCATCAACATTAAAAAAACAAAGCAAATAACGAATTCCAAACCAACATTGTTATTTACTTCATGTTTCTCATCAATTTCACTTTCAGAGGATTTCTAAATCTTGGTCTTCTTGGCGTGCTTGAATTTCCACTTGAACTCGAGGGGAGTTGGAGTTCCACAATGGTGTGCTTGGAGAAACACTTCCTTGATTTTTTTCACTTTGTTGTATTGCTTGCTTGTGGTGTGGTTTGTTGTGCTTGTGTAGGTCGAGGAGGAGCCACGTAGAGGAATTTTTTCTGCAATCGATTCCTCTTGCTCTTTGTGAGACATACATGTCTTCACATTCCTTTGTCTTCTCTAAACTTCCACCCCAAGCTTCTTCTTGATAGGCGCACATCTACATATTGATTATAAATTTCTTGGTTGATGGATTATAGAGTTTATAGGCCTTGGATTCATCATTGTATCCAACAAATATACACTTCTCCCACTTGCTTGTCCAACTTATTTCTTAGGCGATGCGGGACATGTGCATATGTCATACATCAAATACTTTCATGTAGTGACAAGGCTGCTTTGTTCCACTCCGTAGCTGTCTAAAAAATCCATTCTTAACAACTTTGATTTGAATCTATTTAAAATATAAGCTGCACAATTTACAACTTCTACCCAATACTCATTGGTAAATGCTTTGCCTTCAACATACTTCTTACCATGTCCATGATGGTCAGGATTCTTTCTTTACGCTGCACCGTTTTGCTGCGGTGTACCTTGTGGTAAACTTCTTGTGTGTCATGCTCCTGGCAAAACATAGGAAGTATTTGGAGATATACTCTCCTCCTTTGTCGGATCTCAACTCTTTTATGTAGTGCCCACTTTGCTTCTCAACGAGAGCTTTGAAGTGGCGGAAACATTCAAACACTTCACTTTTAGTTTAAGAAATAAACCCATGTATTTCTTGTATAATCATCATAAATGTCGAAGACATATTATTTGCCCGGCTAAAGATGGCGTTTGTATTAGTCCACACAAATCTGAGTGGACAATCTCTAGGGTGCCTTTGCCCTTATAATCTTTCTTCTTTGGAAAGAGTTAGCATACGTGTTGTTTGTCCAAGATGCGGCCTTCACATGAGGTACGTATGGTTTCCCCATGGTGGTAATTTTTTACCATCCCCTTTCCTATACAAAGAGTTCAAACCTCCAAAATTGGTCATCGAATCTCAAATGCCATAACGATTTTCATCTTTTCACTTCTTCTTGAAAGACCTCTATTAAATTCTGGTACTACAACACCTCCTTCCTTCAATTCTATTTTGATCTTGAGAGAAACATCTATTGCTTATCATATGCATATGTAATGACCTTACTACTTGGAGGTTGTCCATGATTGTACACACGGCATTCTTAAAAATACATTGTAGCCCTTATTGATGAGTTGTCCAATGCTCAAAAGGTTACATTTCGAGGCAGTACATAATATACATACGAAAGCCTGAGCTTCTTTTCTCCTTCCTTGTCGGTATTCTCTTCCTTTCCCTTGTGAGAGACTTTAATATCATTCCACCGTTTCACTTCAAAATTCACATTCTCATGTAGATTGGTAGACATTGCTATGTTTCCGGTCATGTAGTTACTA
Organism: Pinus albicaulis; assembly: GCA_034641835.2. Classification (NCBI taxonomy): domain Eukaryota; kingdom Viridiplantae; phylum Streptophyta; class Pinopsida; order Pinales; family Pinaceae; genus Pinus; species Pinus albicaulis. Next base: position 58,503 of record JAXQQM020066287.1, read on the forward strand.
CAACTTTGAGTCTAAGAATCATACATCTTCATGTTTTCTTGTGCTACATTACATGTTAAAAGCACATTACTCGGTTCTTATTTTCTCTTACAAAATTTACATTTTGTGGCTATTACTCATGTCATTTTTTTCTTTCCACATTCATTGGCATAATTCCCATAATTTTTACAATAATGACATTGGACTTGGGATTTATGATACCTTTATCCTTGTGCTTGATTTTGGCTTGAGCCTTCGCTTTAATTCTAGTTCTTTGCCTTCCACTTGTGCATGTAGTGTTGCTTATTCCAGCTTTGTGTGGGCTTCTTCCTCTTCCTCGGTAATTTGATCTTCCTCAACCTCTACCTCGGCAATACATCTATGTCTTGAAAGTATGCTCCGATGAGGAGTTAGATTTACGTTGATACATGTTCACAAGACATCGGGGATGCATGAAGAGTTCATCCTTTGAAAATTGTAAGAGAGATCCTTTGTCTCTTCTATTGCCACTCTTATGGCATCAAATCTTGCTGGTAGGATTCTTAAGTTTTCTCCACTATTCTTCTTTCCTCGAGTGTCTCTCCATGAGACCTTATCTGAGTAACCAACCCAATCACACGTGTGAAGAATGAGGTTATGTTATCAATCTCTTTCATAAAGAGAGTTTCAAATATCTCCTCAACATTTGCAATTGTGTTGGCTTCACTTTCTCCATGCCTTGATAGGTTGTCTTGAGAATATCCCATGCCTCCTTAGCCTTCTTTCTTTGCTAAAATCCTTGGGAAAATACTCTCATGTACTGCTTGGAAGATATAGAAGAAGGCTTTGGAGTCCTTCTTCCTATTATCTTTCCAATAAGTCTCTTTCTACTACGGTCTCGAAAGCATTAAGCGCTTTTTGCATCTATTTGGTTCTGGAAAGCCATTTTCCACCAACTCCCATATATCTTGTGAAACGAAACGGGGCCCTCATTGTAATGGCCCAATAATCATAATTTTTACCATCGAACTCTGGTAATTGTGCATTTGTCGGGCTTGTGCTTGCTGCTTCCATTACATTTCGTATGCTAAACAAAACTTGACTTTGTAAAATAGAATCTTTCTCAGCTAGCCCCGGAGAAATATTCTTCTCAAACTAAAAACAATCTTGCGTCTTCTTCGGTAAAGAGAGCTTGTTCTTTTGCGAGAGCCCGGAGCTTTGCTCCCAGATACCATGTTGGAATTTATTTGAATACAACAAACAAAGGGAATGAGTTTCCCCCAACAACACGAAGAATGCAAATAATGTGGAAATAAAATTCACACACGGACGAACGATGATAATACGGGAGCAAAAGTTTCATCCTTCTCTGTTGCTATTGGATCTGCTACGTCCTTCTTTCTTTAAAAATTTATGAAGTGTGGGGGTTTGCTACCACTTTTATTCATGGTGGTGGTTGGGAGTATAATTCCAACATTTTCTCCCAACTATGCACAATCTAGTTGGTGCTGGACGAACTAAACCTTATGCTGAAGTCAAGGAACACCATTCTTCGGTATTTTATAAGGTTAGATGCTCTAAAATGCGATGCCGCTTTGAAGATGGAATGTATGCCCAAGCTTTGCTCAATCCACAAAAACAAACAACGATGCGACTCAAAGAATCCCGAGGATTGGAAAAACTACACAGTTTACGAGTTGGATGGGTGAGGATCTTCCCTTTGTTCTTATTCTTTGATTTTTAATTTGTTGGTGCGAACCATCTTGGTGTTAGTTTTCAATTTTTTATAGTGTCACACTAGTTATTTAGTTTCTCTCATTTATTTTATTCTCACTATTAATATTCGGGAATGAGGAGGAGCTCTTGGATAAAAATTGAAGCGTGAAGGAAGATCTTACTTGACACGATGTTAGAAGTTATTGCACGGCTCCGAAGTGCAAGCGTCTTGAAAGGTGTTCGAAAAGAAGATGTTCCCAAAAACTCCAAAATTGTTTCAACAAGGAACAAAATTTGACGATTTTTTTAGTAAGCAATTAAGATTAAGAGAATCAATTAAAGCGGAACATATAAGATCAAGCGAGGACAACAAATTAAAAGAGTTGCAACTAAGAGTTTATCGGGAGAGGAATTAATGTGGTGTGTTTTGGGATAGGTCTTGTACTTATCTCTTTTATGTCCTAAGAGTAGTCTTTTTAATTATTCAAAATGTGCTCTTCTTTTTTTATTTATGTTGGTTATTTAAAATGTATTATTAATATCAAAATAATTTTAAAGATGCAATTTTATTTGAAAAAGTGAGCCTAAACACTTATAAATTTAAAATTTAAATATATAATATATATATATATATTAAAAAAAGCTTATATATATGATTATCGAAATATAAATATATACATAACTAATATATATATATTTATTTGTTTCATCTTTTAAAAAAAAAACTTAATTCTAATCATTTTTATTTTCTATTCCTTACTAAATCATGTTAGCTTAAACTCTTTGTGTAATTTCCAATTCTTAAAAATATATGTTTTACAAATATATCTATTAATTTTAAAATTTTAATTGTATGTTTATTAATTAAATTTATTAAGTTTTTATATACTTGTTAGTTAGTAGTTATATGTTTATTTATATTATAGTAATTATTTCAATTATTTGAGGAAAGGATGATGGCTGCGAAATCTTCTTGTGGATTGAACTGTGGCAAGCTCTAGGTTTTAGGGTAATTTTCCCCACCAGTTGCAACTCCCTCGACGATCTTGGGTTGGGCACATGTCAGCATGTTGTTTTATCGAGGTGGAGTCTTCTATTTTCGGGCATTGGATTAGGGCTTTCATGGAGTGGAATATTTTCTATCGGGTATTCGAGGAGCATTCGGGGGTGGAGTCTTTGTCTTCAAGCATTGGATTAGGGCTTTCGTGTAGCGGGGTATTATAAATTTTCTATCTAAGGGGCATACAACATACGCAAGTCTAGATTCACTTCGATTATCATGGATGAAGATTTAGTTGATTATTCTATTGACCTATGACTTCTGATATCAATTTGGTCTCACTTAGCATTTCTCATAGGGTCACCGGACATGGTTAGATTACCATCTTCCCGAGTTGATGAGCCTAGCTTTTTTCCGGATCTAGCTTTTGATTTCCCCCTGCATTTGAATCGAGGCCCGATCCTTCTCGAGTGATCTCATTTTGTTAGGGCTACGGTCATACGGTTTCTCCATGGGAACAACACGATGATACATTTTACTAATCCTTGATTCCATCACCATCCTCCCTTATGTTCTTGGAGTACTAAATTAACCCTACCTCGTCTGTAGATTTCGGAGGTGATCATCTCACCTAGATGGGATCCATGCGGATACGACCTTACATACTAAGGGCCCCAGGCCCCTTCGGGGGTTCCTTGGTTGGTAGAAGAGGTCAATCTATATCCATGCAATCGTAACCCTTGTTCAAGATTATACAACCTCGTCTGTGCAGAACTCAAGAGGCTTTGAAGACATGCTTATCATATCATGGAGGGCCATCGGTGGAAGGCTAGGTTTGTTCCCCATCGACTTCACACTCTCGATATTTTGGTTTAACAAAGTGGCACAGATGCGAAAGAGAGAAGAAATAAAAAGTACGAGGTGAGAGAAAGAGGTAGAATACTTGTTTTGGGGGAAGGTATATAGCTAGATGAGGTTATGGATACGGCGAGAAAACGTGCTCGTAGGTCGGGTTTGTGGCAAAGATACTCATCATCTTGACTCAAAAAATTTATTACGAAATTTGGGGACAAGGTTTGGCAAGCTTGTTGGTCTGTGGCAACCATGAGTAGGGGATGGTTTTCTTTAAGGTTTCATAGGCTAGAGCATATATCTTGGGTCTTGATGAGAAATTGGCACATTGAAATGATGATTGTTATGTTGAAGCGATGGCCATCCCTTTTCGACCCTAAAGAGAAGCAGTGGTGCCGAGCCTATATTGGTTAGATTGTACAGCTTTACCTCTCCAATTTTGGATCGGATACCTTTGGAGTGTATTGGGAAGGATTTGGGGGATTTTTCTCATTTATGATAAATATTTTTTGAGCCTCGCGAAGATGTCCTTCGCTCACATCTTGGTCCACCTTGACACGGAGAAGGCGGTGGAGAAGTTTGAAGTTACGGGCATGGAATATTATTAGATCACCAAATTGGACTATCGAAGCCCTTTTCACTACAAATGATGTCATGAGTGGATCATGTATCACAAAGGAATGTCTTACCTTTTCCAAGACGAGGGGAAAAATGGATTTTTGGTCGACAAAACATGACTCGAATTAGGTAATAGTGCTTGAACCTTATGCCTCTTGGGAGCTCGGTCGCTTTGTTCATAGATGCTCCGGAAGAGACTCTGGTAAGATAGATTCCTCTTGCTCGACCTCCATCTATGATTACTCGAGCATAGGCATCCTTTATTAGCTCCCTTGAATTATTTTATCCTCTCTCGCATCTCTTTCTCCTTTACGTATGAATGAGACTATTACCTCCCATAATGTTCGGAATGTTGCATATCCTCTCTCATTGTGATTTAAGTTCTATTGGACTTGCATCGATATCCATTCCTGCATGTTTTTTCGACACCTTCACCATCTATCTCACAGCTAGACTCGGCCTTGACCATGTACGATGAGTCGGAAATAATTCATTTGAATATAATTCAAATCATAGATATTTATGTGATCTTTGGCGAGACCCCCATAGTTCAGGGCCTTGGCACATCCTCCCTCCCAAATATACCAAAATCATCTCATGGGAGACATTACTATATCTCAAAATAAATCCATAAGGCCTATATGGATGTAGCGAGAAGGAAGGAAATTATCACTTGAAGGGGTTCTTGACGAATCTGACAAAACTATTTCCCCGATGAAGTGTAGGCTTGGGGTTGGCCTTCTTCTTGAGAATTAGCCTTTAGAAGATTGTTAGAAATAGAGAAGGTAGATGTGATTTTCCTGCATGAGACACTTGAGAGAAGTACACTCATATGTTTGTTTTTGGAAACTCTATGACCTGGGTGGACAGTCCATGCATTAAATGTTCAAGGTAGATCTTGTGGAATTGCTATACATATAGACTATAAATCGATAAAATTCTTGAATGTTTGGGGGAGGAAGAAGAACATGGTGAATATATTCTCTAAGGAATTAGTGATGGAACTCAAATTTCTTAATATCTATGGGCCTTGCCACAACTATGTACGATTTTGGGAATCCCTCTTTTGCTCCTTATTTTTTATCCTTGGGAGTGATCTCAATTTCTTGAAGGGTCATGTTGAATCTAGGGAAATCATGCTTAGTCGAGAGAAAGCCTCTCAAATTTCTTCGTCCAAATGTTGGAGACTAAGATATTCTATTTACTGTCAGTGAGCTTGGATAAACCGGAAGGGGGGATATTGTGTTGGCGAGCTCAATCGTTTTCTTATCAAGGAGGCTTTGATGAATAAATTTGACATGATACGACATTGGGTGGGGTGGAGGCATCTTGGATCACTCGCCTTTATTTCTTAGAAATTTACCGAAACACCCCAAACCCAAGGCTCCTTTTAAATTCAACTCGATTTGGTTAAGAGATGACGATCATCATCCTTCTAAAGACTCATGGAAAGTTTAATCTTATATTAAATGACTTTTGACATACGAAAATTTTTCCACATGAACATGAACCATCTAATGAAAAATATGATTAATTGGGCCAAGACCCGAAAAATAAAGATGATGAAACCTTAAGGAATATTGAGATCGAATTTCACAAGTTCGAAGACCCGGACAATAAGAGGATTTGCATCTAATGAAGAAAAATCTCATATTATTAAGTTAGAATCAAAGAAGCTCGAAGATTTTTAAGGAAAGGGAAGAAACTTGGAGACCGGGTAGAGCCATTTAGTTCTGATTTGGAGACGAGAATATAAAATCATTTTGACACTATGCGAAAGGTAGGAAGTTGTCAATACGATGCAGGTGACTGGAAGATGAACGAGGAACAAAAAGTTTAGTCCTTTTGTGGTCCTGCCAAATGTGGGTATTTTGCACTTCAATTAGTTATTTAAAGCTACCAGGAGGCCTCCCTTGCATAAATTATAAAAGTCACGGGACTTTTCGATCGCTTTGTAGGAGAGGAGGCAATCACGGGATTATCTAGTCTTGTGAATATGGGAGAACTTGAAGTTGTGCTTAAATGGTTTAAGAAGGATAAGAGCTTAGGTCTAGATGGTTGGTCTCTGGAAATTCATTTAGCTATATTTGAACTAATTGGTCATGATATCTTGAGGGTCATTGAGGAATGCCGAAAGAATGTCATGATATATAAAAAGCATTTAATGAAACTTTTATCGCCTTAATCTGAAATCCGAAAAACTAAATCGCGTCGATGAATTCGGACCCATTGGTTACGTAATTGTTTAAATACACAAGATTATGACCAAAATCATTTCGAACCTCATTAAACCTATCCTTTCACAACATATTTCTCGGGAACAATTTTCTTTCCTAGAAATCGTGAAATCTATGAAGCTTGACAGTTATTGCATAGGAAGGATTGCATTCTATGAAAACAGAAAAAATTGAAGCGCATGATTCTCGAAATCTCTTTATCAAGGCCTTTAACGGAGACAAGTTGGTTGTATTTGAGGATCTTATTGACTCATTTGGGTTCTCTCATGCTTTCACAAATCAGATAATGTGTTGTATATCCTTTGTTTCTTACAACATCTTCATCGATTGATCGGATACAAACTCTTTTCATGTAGAATGTAGACTCGATAAGGGTTTCCCATTATCACCATTACTCTTTTTTATTAGTGATGGAAGGACTAAGTAGACTAATCATTGAAGGCAAGAACCGGGAAGGCATAAAGGGGTTAGAATCGCTCACAACATCAATTTGTCTCATTTATTTTTTGTGGATGATGTCCTTATTTTTTAATGTAAATATGAGTGACTCTACGTATTCAATTCTACACTCATGTTATTTTGTAAAGCCACGGGGATGCTCAACAATAAATAGAAGTCTTCTACGACCTCTATTAGTTGTTCATAGTATGAAATTCATTATGCTCTTCAAAGATTTCCATACACAACCTTACCTTTCGAAGAAGGCCTTAAGTATTTAGGTTTCTTCACGAAGCCCAGTAACTATAGAATTGTCGATTCTTGGACTTCAACGGTAGAAAATCTTGAAAGGAGGATAAACATATGGCATCATCGGTCTTTATCTCTGTTGGGGCACCTTGTGCCAATATCAAATCTATGGAGGTTAGATGTCACTTGCATGGATCATAAAAGGTATTATCTCCAAAATTCTTGGTTATGGTGCAAGTTCCTTTGGCGTGGTGATGAACGTAGACCTTTTGAATGGATAAATTGGGAACAAATAGATTTTCTAAAGAAATGGGGAGGATGGGAGTGAGAGAATCTAAGATGTTTCGCAGGTGCTTGCAACCAAGATGGGATGGCATATCCTCTCTTCAAATAATCTCTAGACGAAGTTGTCGCTAAGAAATACGTTCACCCTTCGAGTATTGATGAATGGATCGAGGCCCAGTGCAGAATAAAACATTTATGTATTAACCATTTGGTGGTATGGTGAATTAAATGGATTACATCCATGCGAGTTTGGCTTGGAAAGTAGGTGCGAGCACAAAGATATTTGGTCATGGTTGGAAATCCCAGTGAATATTTGACATATACACTACATTTCGAGCCACCAATTGTGACATATGCAAATAGAAACATCTATAATATATAAATTTCAATGTTTATAACAATGAAAGTTATGATTTTAAGGAAAATAATTATTAGTTATATATTATTAAATATCATATATAAATTTTTATTATCTAAATTTATAATTATTATTATTCAAATTTATTATGTGATAATTTTTTATCGAATTTGGGACAAAATTAATATATAAGAGAACATGTGGAGCAAACTAAATTCCACCGCATGGCTTATATTCAAGCCCAACGCTATTACAACTAAAATTTTCACACATGGCTCTTTAATTTGAAGTTGTCTACCCGGCATATGGAATAGCCTGAACCATGACTTTGCCTAATTTTTCAAAATCTTTGCCGGATACAAGGCTATTCTATTCATTTTTTCAAATTTAGTTGAGACTTGAATTGTTAAAAACTTTAAACTAATCTGTTTTTTTTTTTTCCGTAGTCTGTTCACATGGTTTCCTTGCCCAGCTGCAGGCAAGGCAACTTGGTTACTTTGATGTCATGGACACAATCATTCGTTGATAGCAGGTGGAGATGAATGGTGCAACACGTTGTTTTCGCTAAATAATGACGTTGGGGGCCATTCCAGGTTCGAAAGGAAAGGTGCGGGTTCACGTCGTTTTCGGATTCGTTTGTACTCAACTGCTCGAGTGACGTGACTTTTTGAATTTAAAGCTTGGTTTTGACTTTAGGCGCTGTACCACCAGATCTAATTGCCAATTTCAGGACATTCAATTGATGTCGAAATTGTCAGTAAAGTTAAAAAAACATTTTTAAATTTATGCACTGGACGGAACAGTACTTAATTTTGGTGTATATACTCTTATTTTGGACATAGCAGAGATCATTATTAAATGTTTGTCTCCGTTCTTGATTCCAGGAATGGAAGAAAAAATTAAATATTGAGCTTATGTGGATTCAATAATTTTGGCTATTAATATTATCAACACCATAAAATTCAACAACTCTGTAATTTCAAACCATGCCTTTTTTTATATATTTGGTTGAAGAATTATATTAAAAAAAATTTGGAAATTGTGTGAAAAACCTGTATCTATAAAGTATTATTAACTCTAGTTCTTATTAATTACGCCGTAAGACGTATTTATTTGAAAACAACTTTGCTGGGTGTCGTCGTGTCATACTCTGAGCCCTTTGATGTTTTGTTAGACAATTGAATCGTCATCAGCCATGGATTTGATTTGGAGTAGTTGCCAAGCAGTTATGACTTTCCGTAGTCATCATCCTCGCTCCTGACAGTGTCGAGGAGGATGGCTCTGGCTTGGCTTGCAGCATACCTTCAGAAATTTCAAGTCATCGTTATCCATGGCCGCTCCCAAAAAACAGAGTTCGATCATCACCTGGACATACCCGGCCCTTGGCAACCAAAGCTCTGGATGCGCCTCAGGTTTGTTCTTGGATGAGCAGAGGGTTTTAGTTTGTTATTTGAAGAGATTTGAGATTTACCCGGTAATCTCAATGCATTGGAGTGGAGTGTAAGCAGAGCATATAAGTTTGCCCACTGATTTGATTCGAGCAGAATGGATTATAGGCAGAGCACGGCAAATTAAACCCTTGAATGGACGTTTGCAGGTTGAATGTTTGGTGTTTGTTTCTCTGGAGTATAACATGGCCGTGCTTTTATTTTTCAGGTTTCCATCTGATTTTTAAGTTCTTTGGATGAGCGTAGGTTTTAGTTTGTTATTCAAGAGATTTGAGATGAAGAGTCAAGCTATGCTCACGAGCTTGACCGAAGAATGCTCCCAAGATGTTAGAGCGTTCGGATACATACGGACAGAATATGGTCCTATGGAGGCCTCCCAAAATAGAGAGATCATCCAATTCCTCTAGTACTGCTAATTATTACCATCATTATAATGAAATTTGGGATGTATTAGAGATTGATGAATTGGTTCCGGATGTTACTGTGTCCAAGGATGAATCCTCCATGAGCATTCAATAGGCGGTGAACAGTGCACCGAATCAATCTGAGCGGAGATTTGTGATACACATAATGGCTGGGGTGTATAAGGAGATTGTTAGGATTCCTCCCAGTAAAACTAATCTTATGTTTGTGGGTGATGGCATGGGGAAGACTGTGATCACGGGGTCTATGTGGGTGCCATCCCTGCCTGGAGTTCCAAGTACATATGGCTCTGCAACTGTTGGTAATCCTCATCATAGTTCCTCTTTTTCTTCATATTAAGTTGGAATTTATTTCTTTGTCTGGGTTTGGTTTTGTTATTGTGTTTGATCATGGTGTGATTCCTGGCAGATTTTAGATGCCTTGAATTGAAATTGGAAAATCTGCTCTTCCATCATGTTTTGATTATTACACATGGTTCTTGCAGACCACATCCCTCTGTGATTTTTCGGGTCAACTCTCTGCCCATATTCCCTCTTCTCTCACCTTCTGTCACTAATTCACCCCAAGATACATTAAAAGAGCTGTTAGAATCTTGAGCACCAGTAAAGAAGTAGATGAGTAAGGTTTGCAAGCTGAATTTCATACACATGCTTTGGTTAATTTGCTTACTACATTGTTGATCTCTTTAATCGTGTTGTTTGAATTGGCTTTCCCTCTTCATGGCCTCAAAATATCATCCACCCCATCTTACAATTGAAGGATATCTCTGATACAAATAATTACAGGAATATTATGATTGGGCGTGCCTTTGTCAAACTCTATGTTCTGGTCGTGAACTTGTGGCTTTCTCAACATCTAGAGAGGAACAAAATTCAAAGCTAAGAGGCAACCAAGTCTTAGAAGACATTATGAAACTGTTGACGACATTTTTATCATGTGTGCTATTATCAAGGAGGCTGACGCCCCAATCTAAAGTCTTGTTGCTTTGTGGATTTTCAGAAGGCTTTTGGACTCTGTTCCAAAGGAGTTATATTGTTATTGTTCTGGAGAGTATGTGACGTTGGCATCTTTGAGTGTCTCACAGTTGCTACTATGAAACTCTATGGGATATACATTAATGGGTTAGAGCATAACCCAGGAAGTACTTCCACAAGGGAGATGTTTACCTTTTACACCATGTTTTGTTTACCTTAGTCTTATTTGTAGAGGATCTGATCCTTTTAGCCTCTTACCCTAGGGACCTTCAGAGATAGCTTGATGCCCCTGCCAATGTCATGATCATATAACGATGGTGGTGAATCTTAGTGAAACTAAGGTTGTGATATCAAATGTCCAAGACCAA